>LBNU01009867.1:126751-243049 GCA_014162995.1 Artemisia annua | reverse complement strand
ATCTGTTGTAAAACGGTTGTTGGTTTCTGATGTTTTGTTGGTTTCTGGTTTTCCGGAGGTGAGGTTGTTGAGTTTTGGTGGAAAGGAGTTGGGGAGTTTGGGTGGATTGGTTGTCTTGACTCTTTATAAGCACCGAGTTCTAGTTTTTTGTTTTTTTATTGCGTTTGTTTGGAGTGTTAGATATAGTTGTTCCGTGAAAAAAGTGGTGTCATTTCAGCATCTTTTACTAATGACATCAGATTTTTCTTTGACACCAAAACACCCTCTTAGCTATAACGAATTTTTTAGTGTCGTGAGTGGTGCAAACGACTACTTTTTCAAAAAAAAATCAAAAAGAAAAAAAAAATAATACCACGTGGGCCGGTAGCCACAGCGCCTGCCGCTACCAGCCAGCCACCGGTGTGGTCCTCGAGCCACCGAGTTCTAGTTTTTTGTTTTTTTATTGTGTTAAGCAACTCGAGCTCGAGCTCGAGCTTGACTCGATCGAGTCAAGCTCAAACTCAAGCCCAAAAAATAGCTTGAAACATATAACAAGCCAAGCTCAAGCTTTTGATAGCTCGGCTCGAGTACTTATCAAGCTTTTTCAAGCTTTAATATAAATTTATTTCCATTATAAATTTATATAACTAACTAGGGATAATTTATATAAATTTATGGTTTAAGTTTGTTTTACTTTATACATATTTTTATTGATAAGTTTGGCAATTAGATACAATGTTTTAATATACGGTCAAGCTTTTCAAGCCAAGCTCATGCTTTAATCGAATTTTTCAAGCCAAGCTCAAGCCTGGATGATTAAAGCTCGTCAAGCTATCAAACCAAGCTCAAGCCTAACTTATAAATTTAAAGCCAAGCTCAAGCCCCGTAAAGCTTGAGCTCGGCTCGACTTGATTACACCCCTAGTTTAGAGTGCTAGGTACAGTTGGTGTCGGGAAAAAGTGGTGTCATTTCAGCACCCTTTTCTAATGACATCAGATTCTTTTATGGCACCAAAACACCCTCCTTAGTTATAACGCATTTTTTGGTGCCGTAGGTGGTGCCAACGACTACTTTTTCAAAAAAACCAAAAAGAAAAAAAGAAAGAAAAAAAAAAGAAAAAGAAAATATACCGCGTGGGCTGGTGACCAGTCCACAGCGCCAGCCGTTACCAGCCAGCCACCAGTGTGGTCCTCGCGCCATCGGGGTCGTGCAATCGGTGATGGCTTTAGCCATCAGCTCTTGTACCGCATGTTCTTAGGCTTATATAGCAGACTTATTACTTAATTGTAACTTTTTGACTTATAAGGGATGAGTGTTTTGTGTGGTGTACTAAATTTTGGTTTTATATAAAAAAGTGTTGAGGTGACATCGTTTTTGCCTATGACACAACCCCACGACAACAACCTCACGTTATGCTCTTAAAAACCTTCAAAATGAGGATGGAGATTGTCTCAAGTTGGAAAACCAACTTGACTCAAGTTGGGGAAGTATGAACTATTTGATTTGATCTAATGGCTCAAATCAAAAGAAGTTCTTTTGATTTGAGCCATTGGATCAAATCCAATGGCTCACAAATGCCCAACTTGAGTCAAGTAATGGGAGAGGATCCTCACCCTCAAAATGATAAGTGTGAAATAACTACTATGCCACCAAACTCCCTGTTCCTTTCATTTAAGTTACAAAATAAGAAACACTATTTTACCAAAATACCTATTTATCAATAAATTAAATACTTAATTACAATTAATCCACAAATTTTCTTCACTCTTATTTACTCCACACCCACATAGAAAACACGCATATACAAATTAACGTTACAATACTTCGTCGTCGTTATACGCTAGTAAGCGTATTTAGTATTGAAAATAAAAGAAAACAAAACAAAAAGAAGATATAAAACTAAACAAACATGGTCTCTTTAGTTTACTAGAAATTATCAAAGTGTTTCTTCATTTACCTGCAATGGCTTGTGATCGTAGTGGTGTAGCTCGGCCGCTCGGGTTTGTGGTTCCTTATAGTGACTATCGCAGTTAAATCATTTTGAGCTAAGTGGCCAGCTTGTAGACGGTTGGAAGCCGAGGCGTTTGAACATGTTGGTTCTTTTTTGTCATCACTTTTCTACCAAGTAATGGTGGTAATGATCTTTACGAGGTAAAAATGATTAGATAACGGGAGGAGAGTAAGATGATGTAGTGCTAACGTAACATTATTAGGGAGGTGGTTGCAACGATCATTTTGCATGCTTTTATAGTAGTTTTATGATGATTGGAATTTTTGTGAATAATCAAGTGTTTAAAGATATGTCTAAAAACAAGATTATGCCAAGTAAATAAAAGTAAAATTGAAGATCGAAGTGAAAAAGTGCACGAGTGATTTGCTGAATTCTTGATAAATTAAGCATGAATTTAGCCATATATATTATGTATCTTTATTATTGTTTAGTGGTTTTATGATACATATTCATAATTAGTGTCAATGAGAAACAAATTTATATTTTATTAAACAAACATAATATGTTATGAGCGTCAATTACAAGAATGATCATCTCTTTCAGATAGCTTGACGTTGTTTTATTTGAATCAAATATACTTCGAATTTCATACATCTCGCGTCTTAATACTAACTTGGATACTACTGATGGTTAAATAAAGCTTATCAACATCCTTTGTATGTCTTTTTTTAAGCGTCGACTTTCATACTCTTATATCACAACTTTCACACATAATACATCACAATGTTTTCACTGAGACTTGAACTCACAATTTTAAAGTTGATGGGCCACTAATATGCCTTCAAACATACCTATATGTTGAATGTCTCATTTTAACTTATCATTTCAACCACGTGTTATGTGATCTACAAATTGTTACTTAGGCTACCCGTAATGCAACCCAATTTACGACCGTAGACACCACTGTCACATCATTTTTTTCTCTTTACAACAACTCATGACTAACATGTCGTAATGCAATGACTGAATACACCAACAAAAACCAATCAAATAAACACCCCCATACACAAACAAAGTCACACAAGTGGGTCGTTATTTCGACCGACTTCTCATTTTCTACAGTATAAGACGCGTCTTGTGGTGTCCTCGTAATAAGGAGGACGCGTCTAAATAAGGGTCGACCGAAGGCGATGACCTTTGCACGAGTTTGATGACTTTTCAAATATCATGATATGATTATTTAAGAATATAATAAAAGGATATAGAGATAATATGATTTTCCTAGTAAACATTGCATCTCATGTGTTTACAAGAAGTACTATTAAGAAAGAGACATATGATTATTGATTGGCTCCCGATAAGCCGGTCCGGGAGACAATCGTAATTTGGCCGGCCACAAGATTTTGCTTTCAAAGTTGTTGTGCTTAGATGGCCATCTCTTGGCCACTAAAACTTGTGACCCATGTGATACACACATACTTCGAAATATCCTCACATTTTTTTATTCCTAATATTCTATAGACACTTGTTATTATCTTTATGGAAAATTCATAGTTGACATTATAATAATTTTTGATTCTAGAAAATTTTGTATTATAGAGTTGTTGATAATGACTACAATTAATTGGATCCTTGTTGATTACTCCGTATTTCTTAGACGTTCTTGACAACATGTTGCAAATTGCATATAGACCAATTGTGAGATTCATTGTCAAGTTTTTATAGGCTTGAAAATGAAAACTTGTTTATTCTTAGCTAGGGGTGAAAACGAGCCGAGCCGAGCCCGAGCCTGCCAGAGCTCGAGCTCGGCTCGTTTATATATAAGGCTCGAGCTCGGGCTCGAGCTCGTTTCGAGCCTTATATTTAGAGCTCGAGCTCGGCTCGTGAAAAATTTCACAAGCTCGAGCTCGGCTCGGGCTCGACTAATTTATATTATGTTTTAAAGAAAACAAAGTTTAAATGGAGCTCGGCTCGTTTATTACATAAGGCTCGATCTCGTTTACTACTTTTAAGCTCGTTTATACGTATAGGAAATATATATACGTATATATTTCAAGGGCTCGTTTAGGCTCGCGAGCCTACTCGAGCTTTTTGTATAGGGCTCGGGCTCGAGCTCGATTATTAAATGAGCCTAAACTTAGGCTCGAGCTCGGGCTCGAGCTCGTTTAGGCTCGGCTCGTTCGAGTTTTTTACCGATCCGATCCCGAGCTTTTCACGAGCGGCTCGGCTCGTTTCCACCCCTATTCTTAGCCCTTAATTTTGTATCTATCAAATATGATCTTGACCATACATACTATATTTGGTGATGTCATCATTCATGGTACATGCACAGTTGACCGATTAAAGATGAATGATATGGGTTGATCTCATTGTTTTGCGAAAAATCATAGAAACAACTAAACATCGTATGTGTCCTGTCTTTTTATAAAGGTTAACCTGTTGAAAGATTAACAATTGATGGACTTCTCATAAGCCATCCAAGTATATATGTGTTTTCGCTTACACCAAGTTCGGTCAAAATTAGACATGTAAATTATTTATTAGTTTTAGCCATCCAACTTTCATACTCTTATGATATGGATTTCTCATAAGCCATCCAACTTTTTAATTCAAACCTGTATTAGTTACGTAATATCACTTCTTTTACTAGTTTTAGCAAAAAGAAATGATTAGCAATTTAGCATGAGTAAACTTGTACTTTAATTTATACCTGGAACTCAGGGATGGAACCAAAGGGTGTCCCGGGGGGTCCCGGGACACCTATGGATATTTGTTTCGTAATGTTAATTTTGTTAAAAAAAAAACCAATTTTTCTTAAATGCACCCGGTCCCTAAAAATTGTATTGCAGTATTGTTTAGTTTATTTCATGTGCACCTAGTCACATCGCGTCCTGGTTCCGTCCCTGCTGGAATTACATGTAAATTATCTATTAGTGCTAAGAGGAGTCGCACTGTTTCACAAATCAATCAACAAAAAACATGCATGTTTAGCTATAAGTTTAGACATTTATTTAGTGATGACAATAAATTTTTTTAGCAAAATGTTCAATACTTTACATATTTTTTGTTGGTATCGAACAATAATGTATATATGTTTCCAATAAGATATTATTTCAGAATTCAAGAGATAAGGTATTGATGAGATTGAGATGAGGGAGCACACGATGGTGGAATTGATTGGGTATAAAAAGCATCGATAGTCAGTTTTCAAACTTTGTTGGATGGCTATCGTTCATTTTGACAACTAATTGGACCCACGTGGTATTTTTAAACAAGAACCCATGTCGGTGACATGGCATTACACCCATGTGAACATATGATGACCTGGCAGTATGTCTTCACACATTCAGATTCTGTGCTTGCTTACGTGGAAGTGACACGTAGGATGGATACGATGACGTGGCATGTGTGAAAGGATATGTATGGGCATGCAAATGGATCTTGTGTGGTGATATGCATGTAGGCAATATGACAATGTCGTATTCTTGAAGTTAAGAAAGTCGTCATGGGTGGGTCAATGTGGGGGTGCATGTGCATCTCCCCTTGTATTAGGTCCAATTTGCAACATCAAAGCATGGATAACGTTCTATAGCGAGTAATAAATTTTCGACAACTGACAAAAACGGGGTATTTTACGAGTTATGGACTAGTTTTTAAACGACATAGTTACATAATCATTTAACACACCATTATTTTTTATCTTTTATTGTCACCACCAAAATAAAAATATAAAACAAATAATCATTTTATATAAACATACCTCACAATATATCTCGCACACACTTACAAACCAAAAAATTAATAAAGGTGGTGCAGATCACCAATATGTGCAAAGTTGATGCAAAAATAAAGATGATGATAAGGGTCTTTTATGAAGGATCACTCGTGATGAGTGGTGTGAAGATGATGCTTAAAATATCATATTTTGTCCCTCAACAATAGTTTTTTTTTTGCTTCACCCCTGCTTGTAGTAAACTAGTAACATGGCTTTAAAATATGCTTTCTTTTTTCTTCAAGTTATATTTATCAAGTTTATCATTTATTTTTTTTTATGGAAAATATAGCTGAATTTAGGTTAGTTGCAGGAGCACGTTTTGTACGAAAATAATAATTTTGTTGTCCAAATAAAGATATGACATGACTATAGGAAATGAATCACATCCTATATTGTCTAGTCAATATAATGGCCACCTTCGTTTTATGGTCGCATTTATGTGATGTAAAAAGCATATGATATTGATGTTGATACATCAACTTTTAAGTCTTATGTAGTCATTTTGCTTGGTTTGGACCATGATGTGGCTTCACCTTCACCTACACATGAAGTCATTTTAATCAAGCAGAAGACCGACTTCTTATATCATGTCACATAAAATTGCAATATCATATAAACAGTCAATATCTTCGAAAATTTGACATTTGATTGAATATAAACTAACTTACTAACATGTTTATACTAGTTGTTTTTTTTGAACGGCAACTAACTATCTAATAATTTTTACACGACAAATATACATCTTAAGCATTTGGTTGGGGAGCTTTTCACATAACTTGAAATACCATTGGAACACAAGCACTTTGGTCATGTTTATACTAGTTAGTAGTACTTAATATAAATACAATACTAGAAAAATGGATGAAATAGTTTTGTGTTATTGAATTTTGATGCTCTCGAACTCTCGATCTTTTTTCTTGTAATAAAAATAAATAAAATTAATCATATAGATTTAGTCTCATAACCAAATATCAGGCTCCTTGGTACAATGGTATCATACTTATTAACAATGTAAAGTCGACATCTAGTTAGTTTAGCAAGCCATTAAATATAAGAATATGTCATTCTGTGTATGTTAAACACAGGTTTGTAAGATTTTGTCTCAACAGTTGAATTAATTAAACACGTTACTGATTGAATCTTATACTATAAGATTTTGTTCAAACACTTGGTGTTCATCAGGTAATAATCATGAATCATGAAACTAGATAAATTGATTGAAGAAAAAAAAAACAGATGATGGTACCAAAAGCACCAGGAAGTCAGGAACTAACTAATGTTTGATTGGGATGGGTTCTATTGCCACAACTCATCTACTATTGGGCCTGATTTTTAGCCCACTTCAATGGCCCGATTTATTGTTATAATTGTTGTGATTCTTGTGCCACGTTATAACCCACTGCTAGGGCTGAGCAAACGGACCGGATGGACCGGACCGACCGACAAAACCGACCGGACCGACCGACAAAACCGGACCGGACCGACCACATTCGGTCCGGTCCTCGGTCTAAGCTTTTTGGCTAATTCGGTCCTCGGTCCGGTCCGGACCGACCAAAAACCCGAAAAAACTTGCCAAATCTTGCCTAATTGGACCGTGATCACCCTTACCCACTGCCACCTTAACACCACGTTATTTTCTCTTTAGATACCCACTAAAACTTACATATTTGCATATATACCCAAAACAAGCTTAAACATCATTGTGCATTAAAAACTTGTATTTTGGACAAATATGCAAATATTCATGTTTTAGTGGGTATATATGCAATTCTCCATTCTCTTTACATAACCAACTTCATCACAACTTATAGTGTAATAACATAACCAACTTCACCACCTAAATATACCTCACTTATACACATATATACCCCACATAAACAAACAACTCACACAACTCACTTTTAACCCACACACGACACCTCCACAACTCAGTCTTGGGGACGAACGAGTCCTCCATTTTCTGCCCCAAGACACGTTCTCCGTAGGTCATGTTAATAAGAAGCACGCGTGCTTGATGCCTCCAAGACGCGTCCAACGAAGCTTATTATCACTAGTAAAAAGTGAAGGATTTGGGTATTTAAAAGAAACATGTTTTTAATGAACCAAAAAAAGAAGACAATCAGAAAAATAGTACTAACTAAAAAGTAGACAATCAAATAAAAAACAACACCAACTAAACATGTCTTTGATGTTTGTTTGCTAATTCAAATAAAGTAGAACAATATTAAGTTATTAACTATAAAAGTGTACAATCAAACCCAATGGTTGGGTTGCGAGACGATACAAGTCCACTCCATACCCTAAAATCAAGCGCTCAATTCATTCTATAGTTCGATGAACTTTTATGATGATGGTGAATGGGGTTTGGCTTGAGGAAGTTTCGAAAGCTCAAATATCTTGAATTACTAGCATAAATTATGATGAGTTAAGAAGCTCAATTTCAGATCAACTGATAGTTCAATATAGTTCAAATTTAGTTAAATTAAGTAAAATCCAAGCTCGGACAAGTCTATAAAAAACTACTTGCTACCCACCTTAATTCTTACAACCTTTGAGTCTCAGTTGTTTCTAATACCAAACATCGCTTGCGTCTTCTCTAACCATTGACTATAATCAACACGTTATCGTAAGCCACGTGTTAAAAGCAAACATATATGAGATAATAAAATAAAAAGATTATGAAAAGAGAATGGAAGATGTAGAAAGAGAGGCTTTGACGGGACTTAAACTCATGACACATGAAAAGAGCCTTTGCCCTCCTTCCAACACACCCACCTAAGTTAAATACAAATCTAAACATATTATATATCGAAAAGGTAAAGGGACATCATCACAACCAAATTAGATCCCCTCTATATACAAACCGTATAAGTAGTAACTTTATTACAACTATGCTACATTATGGCACATCCCATTACTATGGCTCTACATTTTCAACAAATTTGGTTGCGATACGCATTAAGTATGTAACGAGATCAACCAGACCTCATTATAGTTTCATACATGGCAGTATGGCACCACCTAGCAAATTTCTAGTATGAGAATGGAATCCATAGCTTGCCTGGTATGGTCTATGGAAATATATCACATTTCTTTATATTCCCACGAATTCAACCTCACTTTGATACAAAGCTAATAAGTGATCAGGTCATGATAACTTTCGCTTACTTTCTTCATGGTTAATGCCTATAGTAAATAGTTAACACTCGCTTTAATACGAAGTCTAGTGTTCATTTATAAGAAAAGAAATTGACATTATCACAATTGTTTGGAACGAATTTGTCAAACGCAATCTTCACATATAATGTCACTAGCACTTGTTTTCAGCGAGTTTTTGATGGTGTTTAGTTTGTTAAAATACTTTAAATTATATGAGAGAAATACAAATGGGACCAAACGGAAAATGCAATCTTTGTAAATTTGTCACTGATGACTTGAACATCGCGCAAGTTCACTGATCCACCATAAATATTGTAAGGCGATATCTGCTAATGGTTATGATCAATCTAGCAGACTGTGAGCGCCGAAGAAAGAAGATGAAATGATATATGAACCTCTCCATGTTGATCACTCATATTATAAGACCATCACTTGGCTAGTGTTTGGACTTTGGACCACTAATTCGCTTAAATCTTCAGAAAGTCAAAATGATTATGATATATCTCCTTTGTGTTGGTATTGCAACTTGTTGATTATGATATATCTCCTTTGTGTTGGTATTGCGACTTGTTGGTTACGGCATTTACCAATAAGAAAAACTTACTAAATTCTTTAACTGTTCTAGAAAAGAAAGATTAAAATAGTGTAGTTACACTAACACTAACTAAAATCAACTAGTCTGTTCATGAATTAATTTACACAATCAAAAGCCAAGTACAGACTAGGGTCCGACTCAATTGGGCTTGGTTCTTATTCATCCTTAAACAAAGTCGTTTTATAATTTCTCTACCATTAAAAACACTGGGGTGAGCATCGGGCCGGAACCGGCCCGTCCCGACCCAAAACCGACTCATCCCGAAACCGACTTCAAGCAAAAACCAAACCGAATCCCGACCCGAGTGTTGGTCGGTTAGTGTCGGTCGAGATCGGGACTGCCGGTTTCGATAGTTTTTTTCGGTTTTATTTGTGGTTTGTTCGGTTTTCTTTGTCTCGACCCGTCCCGAGTCCCGACAAGGTGGAAAATCCAAACCGAGTCCCGACCCGAGTGTTGGGCGGTTAATGTCGGTCGGGATCGGTCGGTTTCGGTTTGTATCGGGCGTCGGTCGATTTTGCTCAACCCTAGAAAACAGTAGCTCTTTTTAAAAAGAAATGACCATGGTGGGGAGATTTAGTAGGACTCGAACTCGTGGCCCAAGCTTTAGTACGAATGAGCCTTTGCCATCTCCCCCAAACATACCATTCCCAACCAGTTGTGTTTTTAAATATACTAATTTAGAATGACTTAAAAAAGTAAAAGGACCACGAAACAACTAAATTAGATTATATGTAAACCGTAGAAGTTATTCACATAATTGGAGTAGTATCATTATTAAAAGTATGCTACCCTCAGGCCTCAACATTATTATAAATAACTACTTTATATAGACTTACATTTTACAAATTTTGGTAAGTTGCAATGCACGTAAAACATGAGAATGAAATCCATGAGCTTGCCTATGGACACATCACATTTCATATTCCCTCGAACTCGACCTCACTTTGATTTCATGGTTCCATATATAAGGTCATTTTTAATTTGTTAGTTTATATTTCACTCAACTTTTGCTTCAAAGTTTTAACAGGTAAGGTCATGCTTTAATTTCTTCATGGTTAACATGTAGTTAAACAGTGGCTTTTTATTCCAAGCCTGATGTTCATTTATAAGAAATGAAAATCTGATTTTACCACAATTACAGTTATAGTCAAATGCAGCCTAGATAGTGGGATACATCTTCTATAGGTAATGATCCTGATTCCCTAAACAACTCAAGCTTGAATCCGAATAAAAATAATGTTATAAGACTGAATTAAACTAGTTAACCGTCCAAAACACGATCGTTATAAGGATTAGAACAAGAATTAAAGATTAAGGATCGATTTTAGAGGGGAAGGGGTTTTGAAAAATCGCCCATAGTAACAGTGATTTTGACACCCATACATGTGGGTTTTCATGAATCCGGATCTAATTGGGTGGTATCAAAATTCAATGGCTTGTGGTGGGCCATCAAACTGACAAACATATTGTTTTAGTTTATTTTTAACATTTTTTATAATAAAATGTGGGTCCACTACTTTTGTTATCCATTTATTAATATTATAAAAATAATAAATCTTAAATCCATTCCGTAACAAGTTTTAGAAAACAAACAACATTTTATACTATCATTTATTTTCTCTCTCCTACTTTTCTTTTAAACCAATCCAAATTCAAATCTGATTCCAAACCCACTTGTAAATCAAACGGGCCCTAAAAGCTATATGTGCAAGTATTTGCTTTCTAAAAAGAATATGCAGCCGATCATTACACAATCCTACATATTGAATGTCATAAAAATATTAAAAAATCTGAAAAGTACATGTTAGTTATTTTCAAGCCACCCTGAAATAATCAGGCCCACTCTACAAAAATAACCTCTCATGTAGTATTTATTTTTCTGTATCAAATTGTCACAAATTATATGGACTTATGGAGTACCTTTTTCCAATTAAAGCACAAAATAGAGAAAGCAATTGCTTTCTTTTTCACTATCTGCAAGTTAATGATTATCCTTCTATAAAAATTTTGTAACCTCATGTCTTAGGGTGGAGGGAATCATGCCTCCCAAAAATTCTCATACCTCCCAACCCATCAATAATATCATTCCACCTCATTCATACATTTTTCATACCTCCCAACCATTTTTTAGTGGCAACCATACTTTTTTCATACCTCTAAATTATTTTTTTTATTTTATTTTTATTTTTTTTTCTAGTGCTCCAAAAGGTCAAAAAGTACCCCTAACGGTCATATTTTACAAACAAATACTTCATACCTCCGAGGCAATATTTGCCGCTGAAGCATACCTCCCAACCATACCTCCGAGGTGGCGGCGGTGTTCCCCGGCGGTATGGGGATACTGCTAGCCCATAAACTCACCATTGCCACCACCCTTAAAATGGGCTAATGCTTAAAAGATTTATAAAATGCATAGATACATGTTTTTTTGGTTGTCTCACATGACTTAGTGATCTATAAAACCAATAGTTTTTTCAATTCATATAAAGTTAAATCATATACCAGAATAAGAAAAGAATTCCAATTTAAGTCATCTAACTTTTGTTATTTCATCCAAGTGTATCTATCTTATGACTCCATTTCAAACCAACCATGGCAAATCACCATTTACAACCATACGTATTTTCACGGCTTAGGGGCTTATTTGAAAATTAAAAAACCTCATAAGCTCATTTTTTCGGCTTATCAGCTTTATCAAGTTAAGCTTAGTCTTGTTTAGGTTTATAAGCTAACCTTGATAAGCTCATAAACCGAAAAAAGTGGGCTTAAGCACATATATACCCAAAAAAAGATAGCACTCATGTAGATGGTACCTATAAACTCATATATAGATTTGTGCTATGTGCATATACATCAATTCAAACAAGTATTATAATTAATCATAAAGCTAGATGACATTAAAGTTAATGATGCAAAGACTTAGGAGTTATTTCCTAGTAGTAACTGTATTTCTAGCTTTATGCATCCTTGTGTTCATGCTTCCCTACTTTCAGTATATGTACAAATAAATAATATATAGAGAAAAAAAGGTAAGATATAAGAGGTGAATGAGGGAAGACACATAAAGCATATGTTATGGTCCATGAAAAATCAGACGTCAAATAAAAACCGAACCGCGTGACCTTACAAATGTTACTGTCTCTGACCTTCGCCGATGTCACTTCACCTTAACCAATCCCCATGATAATTGTGGGGTCCTCCATTCACCAATGATATGTTGCCACTCATTATGTGGGTCCCACATTGTTTTACCAATCAAAGGTTGATCGGTTAATCTGATCCGTAGAGTTTAGTATATAACATGGCGAATCCGATTGAAAATGGAGCGGATTTGATGGTGTGATGCCTACAAACTTTGTATGGGAAAATAAACTACTTGTGAGTATAACTATGCATAGCATTATAATTTCGTGATCATATGGTTAGAGATATTACTAGTGTTTTAACTTTTTGTTTATAAACATTTTATACGAACCTATCACGTATTATGTTCGTATTGGTTCATAAGTTCGAGTGTAGAACTCACTAAAAACGCTAGCTTGTAAGATAAGAGGACACTCGAGACTTATACACACCAACTAATCTCATACTTGGCTGATGTGAGATCGTAACATATTTTTTCTTTGCTTATATGGACTTACTTGAATTTTAAAAAACCTCATAAGCTCACTTTTCTCGGCTTATCAGCTTTATAAAATTAAGCTTATTCGTGTTTAGGTTTATAAGCTAACCTTAATAAGCTCATAAACTGAAAAAAGTGGGCTTTATAAGCTTTATAAAATTCAAATAAACACATAAGCCGGAAAAAAAGATAGCACTCATCTAGTCATCTGCATGTACCTATAAACTCATATATAGATTAGTGCTATGTGCATATACATCAATTCAAACATATGTATTATAATCATAATTTATAAAGCTAGATGAAATTAAAGTTAATGATGCAAGACTGATGAGTTATTTCCATGTAGTAACTGTATTTCTAGCTTTATGCATACTTGTGTTCATGCTTCCCTACTTTCAGTATATGTACAAATTAAATAATATATAGAGAAAAAAGGGTAAGATATAAAGAGGTGAATGAGGGTAGAGAAGTAGGTACAGAACCCATATGAGATAAAGACAGAAATAGGACTCTGAGCATATGCAATGGTTGGTTTGAGGAAAAGCTTTTTACTATTTGAAAAAGCTTTTCAAAAGCTTTTTAGCATTGTATGAAAGACTTTTTACAAAACTTTGAAAGAAAGACTTGGCACCACCCAAGTCTTTGAAGGCAAAAGCTTTGTACTTGTAAGGATTGACATAAATGCACAACTCTAACATTTATGGCCATAAATACATCAAGTTATTAATAGCTTGAACCATTGAATATGCTCTAAGGCCAAAAAGTAGTACATATTGTATTAAAAACTAAAGGGTAGAGAAAGAGTAGTTTGAAAGTACTTTAGGTGAGCTCTAACCAAAATGTCGTGAGTTTGAATCATAATGTGAATGTACTTTATGTTAACTAATTAAAGTTTTTCCCTTTAAGAAAAAAACAGAATATCATTTGTTACATTTTTACTAGAAAAAATTGTTGAAACATTAGAAAGATTTTAGGTTTGTGTTGGATCAAATAGCCGTTACATTTCTACTAGAAAGAATTTTTTCATTTGTAAGATTATATATGCATGATGGTTGGAAACAGTATCTAATTAAGCTGGTAATGGATGAGGGGAAGGCATCTTTGGCTCTTTGCACATAACAAGCATAAGGTTAAGTATTCGATCCTTGACATCCCTATAGCCACAACCACTGAGTGAGTCATGTATGCCCCTCACATTATAAGATACCCATACGTTGCTGAACCATATTTCCGACAAAATGAAATGCGTTATTCAAATCCAAAGACATGTTTACCAACTTATTTGGATTAAGGGTGTGTTTGTTATCCGTATTTTGATTTCAAGGAATGGTGTCAAAGAATATATAATTGTTTGGTTTGTGGGGTTCACTTTCAACAGTGATTTTTTTTTTTGGGTAAAGGGGAGTAATCTTGCACCCCGGTAAATATATTAAAACCAAAACGTTTAAGTACAAATGGAATGTGGCTGAAGTACCACATTAACCTCAAGCTATAACAGCTTGATAAACACCTAACCTAGAGCTTAAGACATTCCAAAAGCTCATAACAACTCTAGAATCAAAAAGAAACTAGAAAAACAAAAACAAACCAAGCTAACCAGCAACATGAGTGAAAGATGAACTTCCACCCTTATCAACATCAGAAAATAAGTTAGCCGATTCATTAAACCTGTTTTCCACACAATCTTCATCACCATCATCTACTGTAGCTAAAGCATCAAAATGGTTTGATGTAGANTACAGATCAAATTAGATTTTAGTGAAACAGTGAAGCATGACTAACATGCAAAGACATATCCAAGTATCCAACTTCAAACAACTATAACTTTCAAAGTGTTAAAGAGCCCATAGAATGGTCCTAATGGACTGGACATTGCCCAACCTTGGGGCCCAAAATCCTTTTTAAAGGTTGCCAATAATGCAGAAGATTTTGCCTTCGCGAGTTCCTTATCTATTTCCAAACAAACGTTAAATCGCCTAAAATCAATTATTTGGTCAATCACATTTTTGCTTTTGGCAATGACTTGCAGATTTGGAGTTGCCTGAGAACCATCTTAAAATATAACTTTTGAAATGCAACAAATTCTATATCTTAAAATGTGTCTAGATGTATTGTTGCAATTGAAAGTAAACACAATGTGTAACACAAGTTATAATTTTAGAAGATAAAAAAAAGTTGTTTGAATATCATCAAACCAAAAAAGGCTCTTACAAGGGTGGATCTACTTTTGTTTTCTTAACGTTACGACCAAATAAAAAAGGTAAATTATGAACATGACTAAAGATAACATATGATTGACACAAATGACAGACTACGCACAATTTGCCTAAGAAATGGACAGAAATATAAACAACCAATTTAAGGCCCCCAAATGATAATTTTGGGTCTGACGGTAAGTCCTAATCTCTGAAGAGTGGTGGTTTCTCATAACATCAGGCTCATCGAGACTTTCTATGGGTTGCCCATCAGTCCTTAACTCCTCCCCATTTGAAAGTTGTATCTTTTTGAAGTTGAACATGTTAACACTTTTTGCCATCTCACAGCTCTATGTATGAATTGGCCCATGGCATTATTTGTTCGTAATAAATGTGTCTTAAACACAAAGCCAAACAAATTAGACCTAGCATGCAGAGTTAAGTTAAAAGGTTTCCCCTACAATGTTAGGTTTGGCAAAACTTAACTTTGTTTTTGCTCTTTCATACCCCATCCTATTAATAATATATGCCAGGTGTCCTCTGGTTCACTCCCTATCAAAGGTCACAGGTTCATATCCTGTGCGGCCTTGCTCAATATTATTATACTAATTGTTGATCTTGATGTACAATCTCTGGACAAAATCCATGAGGTTCTAGCTATTTTTCATTTAGGTAAAGGGTGCACACACTTGCTAACTTCCACTGTTTTACGTGGTTTTGTGGACAATGTGTAGAATGGCTCTTGGGACAATTACTGAGGTCTTGCAAATTCCTACTTTAAGGACCACCGCCGCAACATGATTCCTTATTGACCATTAAAAAAACCAATGTATTCAAATTCTAAACCATGAAAGTCAAGGATCTTAGAATTCTTGATGGTTGCGGTAGAAGATTCAATCCCTGCTAAGAGTCAAAAGAAAAGAAAGTTGCCTTTTCGTGGGGTCTAGCAGCACAGACATAGTTTACATTTGGTTTATGCCTCAATAGCCCGTCACAAATGAGGATAAATTATCCTAACCATAATAAAAGACATGTAAATAGATAAACAATTCATCTAATTCCAAGTGTAACGATCAATGATCAGCAGATAACTGTGGCTCTGATGAATGCAGCTATGGAAGAGCGTGATTGGTAGGCTCTGATAATGATATTACTTTATGAAATCTTGACACTAAAGACGCGAATAAGAAAACAAAAGCTTCACAAAGAAGAACATATGGAGACATTCTCGTCTAATCTTAGCCAAAAAAGTTAATAAGGTGTAGGTGTCGGTTTCAACCCATCTACTTATGAACGGGGCGATTTGGTTGTGTGTATCTCAAACATGGCAAATGAGGAGTCAAAAAGTTTAGCTAAAGGAGGGGCCAACATGTCAAATTGGTCTGAGACAGGAGAAACTGGTTAAAATATTCCAAAGTTTAGAAGATGATAATACAGAAACCAATAAGTAATTTGAAGTATCAACTACCAACTGAGGTGAAAACGGCTAAGAAAGCTCAAATGAGGTTCTCTGTTCTTAGGATCAAAAGATCTGATACAAATATGAGATGACAGATACAACTTGATTCTGTTAAACACAAAATATTTGAACATTCATAAAATAGCTAATATTTACACAACAAAAAGTCAGAATATTCCTTCAAATTTAAACATATTTAACTTTCAAACACTACTCCATTTGTCCAAAATGTCCTACATTTAACTTCTCATGCATGACTAGGCCTACTATAAAAGCCTTATTTATAATTAGGTAAAAGATGTGGTCGCTTGTCTTGTGGGGTGAGAAGAGGAGTGGTAGGAAGAAAATAGAATATCTCATCGAGGGAAGAAACAATAAATTCTGGTCCTCAATTGGGAAACAATTATCACTTTTGTGATGATGTTTACTTACAGTTCAATTGGGTCTTATATTTGAAGTTGCTACTTTAATATATAACCACACTTTTGACACATATGTAACAGTCAGGTTTGTGGGCTATTTGTTGATAAATTACAAAGTTGTAAGGAAAATTCAAAGTAATTCATAATGTGTTTCACATGGCATTAGGGTCAAGTCAATCATGATTTACTGGACCATACCACCGCCAGTTTACCAAAACTACAAACAGCAGAGAGACTGATACATGGCTGGTTTGGTAGTCTTTGGCTGGCTGGTGGTTTGTGCCTATAAATAAATAGTTTATGCTGGCTGGTGGTTTAATCAGCTAAAACACAATATCGCTAACATCTATTTCCCTGGGGCAAGTGATAACTAGTCCATTTCAACTTCAAATGGAACCTTGATAACAGAAAGACATTCATATATATATATATAAGAAAATAACTCGTGAAATACAAATTACCTCCCCTTTGCCGGACCTCCTTTTTAGTTTACATCACCAGTTGCTTTTTAGCCTGTGAACGCAGTGAAAGGTGAATGAAACGATAACAAATTAGTGCTACCATAAATCAATAGCATTGTAGCAGAGAAAACCTTACTTTACCTTGGAAATAGAAGAGAAGCAGAGGAGGAGAATCCATGGTAAGATGCACAAAGACTAGACTTCATTGAAAATCAGTTCCCATCATCTGTGCTACCAGAGTAAGAATTCATACTATACTAAAACATAAAATTAGGAGCACGATCAAATTCCAATGTCCCTAATACACATTCTGCCAATACCAATTAAAGTTTCCCTACATGGCGTCATTGCAATACATATAAACATAGAAGTGGACATTATCTGGTATGATTTCAGTGTTGAACATACTTCCTTAAAAGCTGGCAATAACACAATACTTTATACTCGTGGTATTCAGCTCGGCAGACAACCAATAATGTCATTCCCATTACTAAATTGGAACTATTCATAATGTTTTGCCCATGACTGAATGTCAAATTACCACGTTTTGAACACTTGAAGCATCTTCCAATTGCACTAAAGAGACAGTGCATCAATGCACTTGCTATTCTTAAACATCACAGGTTCAGGAATCTTAGTAATACTTTATAAATGTGCTAATAGTGAATAACGTATATGCTAATGAAGTAATGATCGCACTCCAAGTGGTAAAAGAAAACAAACAAAAATGGCCTCTTTGATTATATACCGGCGATTCTGCTTTTTGGTTTTATTCCATTGGGTTTCTAATCTAGAAGCATCTGCTTAATTTTACAATCAGATGTAGTCTTAACTCTGCACCGAGTCCACCAGTCGATTCTGTGATATTTACTCTATGATCCACAATGTCTTTGGTCATACTCGACCGTGTTCTCTCTTTTCATTATGGTCACAAATTTAGTTGTAAATGTTTCGGTCTGTTTTTGTTGTTAAAGTGAAAATTCAACAGTGTGAAAACTGATTTCCATGTTCAGATAACCAAAGGCAAAAACTGAAGTCATGGGTTGGCTCTGTAAAGATTGATTTTAGTAGGTATGTATCCTTTTGAACATCGATGAAATTTTACAAGTCAGGTCATATAGAGTTAACTTGTTTCAAATATATTGCTTTTTATGTTTAATGACCATTGTACTAAATAATTCAACACCGCCTTTTGAATTTAAAGTCAAAAATTCAAAGGAGAACAAGATAAAAAATTGGAGTCAATTTTTGGATGAAAGTAAAAATTTCGACCGAAAAAAAGAAAAAGAATTAATTAAATTAAAATTCTTTGTTTGGCCTAATTATCGATTAGAAGATTTAGCTTTATTAGGCTATGTCTGGCAAAACTAGCTCATGCGGGAGCTGGAGCTAGAGAGGGAGCTTCTTTTGAAAGCTCTTATAACCTTTGTCAGCCAAACAAATCTTATACTTTTAAGCTAGCTTACTTTCTAACCTCCTAAAAGTTTGTGAGCCAAACACGCCCTAAAGACAAACATGAAGTCGTGGATGTAAAGATTGAAGACAAACATGAAGTCATGGATGCAATAGACATGGCATTGAGCAATTAATGGGGGCTTTTGCAATATGTATCCGCCCCTTACTATTTTTTTTACAAAGTATGAAAAATATTGTGTAACAAGCATGAATCACAAATTTTACAAAACAATATGAATATTTAAGCGAGATTCAAACGGATTTCCCACAGCAATGTCATCAAAAGATCATACCATCCATGAAGAACCTTCCATTGGCTAGTGAAATCCAATCTAATCACATCCATAATCACTTCATATCTCAACATTCCTCTCCTATCAACTGTCGGAAACTCTTCTTCATCATTCCCAGCGAAAAAGGAATAATCAAACTATTTTCAATCCCGTTGTTATGCTTCACCATGATCTCCATTTATGTTTGATCTAATCACCAATAATGGTCAAAGGATCTTAATGACATAGCATCATCCGTCTCCGTCCTCTTTCTAGTGTTGGATCGTTCAGATGAACACGATGTAGTATCATCCTGCATTGCATTTCAAATTTTAATTAACTAGACACACTCATTACAACATTCTGCTTACAATAATGCATACAAAGCAAATACAGTATATATTTACAATTACATCTAATCCAATATTATCCAACCATTTTCAGTATCGTTGATTTCTAGTCTTAGGATCCAAAGCTAAATATACACGAGAAGCAAATTGGTTCAACTTACAACTTTACAAGTTTGACCAGATACACGCAAGTTGTAAAAAATCAACCCGTTTACAAGGGTAATGAATCAGTTTGCTTCTTGCTTATATTCATCTTCTTCGGATATACAAAAAAACAGTTACAATAATAGCAAATCAATTCTTCTAATTCTATTTTAATCCAGTATCTCCGCATTACATATTTCTGGCTTATGATTCAGTAACAAGCTACACATAGCATTAAACAAACTGATTCACTACTTTACATTACGGGGGTGTTTGTTTAAGCTTATATGTGGGCTTATGAGCTTATTTGTTTTTTGGCTTATATTTCATAAGCCCCAATTTTCCGGCTTATTTTGAGACTTGTGGGCTTATATAAGTTTATTATGATATGATAAACTTATGTAAGTCTCAAAATAAGCCGGAAAATTGGGGCTTATGAAATATAAGCCGAAAATCAAATAAGCTCATAAGCGCACATATAAGCTTAAACAAACACCCCCTACATACAAAATAAACTAATCGAATTTTACAAAAATATAAAAAGTATTAAAAACGAACCTCAGAAGAATCATCAAAACGACACCGTTTCACACCAGATCTAAAATCCTCACTACTGTCATTACTCTCACAACCACCACTACCACACGGCGGCGCCACGTCATCCGACGACCACGGCACCACCTGCGCATCCTCATCCTCACTTCCTCCTCACCATCACTTTCCTCCTCCTCCTCATCATCATCATCATCATCATCAGCATCTTCGTCAACGACGTCGTTTCGTGAAACTGCCACGTCATCACCAACACAGTTAACGCAGACAGTAACAGTGCGGCCTAGATGCAAACCAGAAGCGGTCCAAGGAGTTTGCGACTGGCATTTATGGCAGAGTAAAGTTCTGGAGTGTTTGGCTACGAGGAAGTTAGCGGAATGGACTGTTTGGTCGCAGGTGTAGCAGAGGCTGGCTGTGTCTGATGAGCAGTAGATTTGAGCTGAGTGGTTGCATAATTCGCATTTTTTTGTCATGGTGGTTTTCCGGCGGTGGTGGTGGTTTTCCGGTAGTGGTTTTTGTGGTTTCTGGTTTTCCGGAGGGAGGTTGTTGAGTTTTGGTGTAAAGGAGTTGGGGAGTTTGGGTGGATTGGTTGTCTTGACTCTTTATAAGCACCGAGTTCTAGTTTTTTGTTTCTTTATTGTGTTTGTTTAGAGCGCTAGGTACAGTGGTGCCGTAAAAAATTGGTGCAATTTCAGCACCTTTTTCTAATGACATCAGATTCTTTTATGGCACCAAAACACCCCATTAGCTATAACGAATTTTTTGGTGTCGTGAGTGGTGCAAACGACTACTTTTTCAAAAAAAAAATCAAAAAGAAAAAAAAAATAATACCACGTCGGTTGGTGGCCACAGCGCCCGCCGCTACCAGCCAGTCACCGGTGTGGTCCTCGCGCCATCGGGGCCGTGCCATCGGTGATGGCTCACCGCATGCTGTTAGGCTTATATAGCAGACTTATTACTTAATTGTAACTTTTTGACTTATAAGGGATGGGTGTTTTGTGTGGTGTACTAAATTTTGGTATTATATAAAAAAGTGTTGAGGTGACATCGCTTTTGCCTATGACACAACCCCACGACAACAACCTTACGTTATGCTCTTAAAAACCTTCAAAATGATAAGCGTGAAATAACTACTATGCCAACAAACTCCCTGTTCCTTTCATTTAAGTTACAAAATAAGAAACACTATTTTACCAAAATACCTATTTATTAATAAATTAAATACTTAATTACAATTAATCCACAAACTTTCTTCACTCTTATTTACTCCACACCCACATAGAAAACACGCATATACAAATTAACATTACAATACATCGTCGTCATTATACGCTAGTAAGCGTCTTTAGTATTGAAAATAAAAGAAAAGAAAACAAAAAGAAGATATAAAACTAAAAAAAGACGGTCTCTTTAGTTTACTAGAAATTATCAAATTGTTTCTTCATTTACCTGCAATGGCTTGTGATCGTAGTGGTGTAGCTCGGGTTTGTGGTTCCTTGTAGTGACTATCGCAGTTAAATCATTTTGAGCTTGTAGTGGGCCAGCTTGTAGACGGTTGGAAGCCGAGGCGTTTAAACATGTTGGTTCTTTTTTGTCATCACTTTTCTACCAAGTAATGGTGGTAATGATCTTTGTGAGGTAAAAATGATTAAATAACGGGAAGAGAGTAAGATGATGTAGTGCTAACGTAACATCAGTAGGGAGGTGGTTGCAACGATCATTTTGCATGCTTTTATAGTAGTTTTATAACGATTGGAATTTTTGTAAATAATCAAGTGCTTAAAGACGTGTTTAAAAACAAGATTATGCCAAGTAAATAAAAGTAAAATTGAAGATTAGAGTGAAAAAGTGCACGAGTGATATGCTAAATTCTTGATAAATTAAGCATGAGTTTAGACATACTCGTATATATTATGTATCTTTATTATTGTTTAGTGGTTTTATGATACATATTCATAATTAGTGTCAATGAGAAACAAATTTGTATTTTATTAAACAAACATAATATGTTATGAGCGTCAATTACAAGAATGATCATATCTTTCGGATAGCTTGACGTTGTTTTGTTTGAATCAAGTATACTTCGAATTTCATACATCTCGCGTCTTAATACTAACTTGGATACTACTGATGGTTAAATAAAAGCTTATCAACATCCTTTGAATGTCTTTTTTTTTTAAGCGTCGACTTTCATATTCTTATATCACAAATTTCACACATAATACATCATAATGTTTTCACTGAGACTTGAACTCACAATTTTAAAGTCGATGAGCCACTAATATGCCTTCAAACATACCTATAAGCTGAATGTCTCATTTTAACTTATCATTTCAACCACATGTTATGTGATCTACAAATTGTTACTTAGGCTACCCGTAATGCAACCCACTTTAGGACCGTAGATACCACTGTCACATCATTTTTTTCTCTTTACAACAACTCATGACTAATATGTCGTAATGCAATGACCGAAGACACCAACAAAAGCATACTCTACAAAAACCAATTAAATAAACACCCTCATACACAAACATAGTCACACAAGTGGGTCGTTAATAAGGAGGACGCGTCTAAATAACACCCCATACACAAACATAATCACATCATTTTCTATAGTATAAGAAGCGTCTTGTGGTGTCCTCGTAATAAGGAGGACGCGTCTAAATAAGGGTCGACCGAAGGCGATGACCTTTGCACTATGGGTTGTCTTAAGTCTTATGGTTGAGTTTAATGACTTTTCAAATATCATGATGTGATTATTTATTTATAAGAATATAATAAAAGGATATATAGATAATATGATTTTCCTAGTAAACATTGCATCTCATGTGTTTACAAGAAGTACTATTAAGAAAGAGACATATGATTATTGATTGGCTCCCGATAAGCCGGTCCGGGAGACAATCGTAATTTGGCCGGCCACAATATTTTGCTTTCAAAGATGTTATGCTTAGATGGCCATCTCTTGGCCACTAAAACTTGTGACCCATGTGATTCACACATACTTCGAAATATCCACACATTTTTTTATTCCTAATATTCTATAGACACTTGCTATAATCTTTATGGAAAATTCATAGTTGACATTATAATAATTTGATTCTAGAAAATTTTGTATTATAGAGTTGTTGATAATGACTAAAATTAATTGGATCCTTGTTGATTATTTCATAGACGTTCTTGACAACATGTTGCAAATTGCATAGACCAGTTGTGGGTTTCATTGTCAAGTTTTTATTGCTTGAAAATGCAAACTTGTTTGTTTTCTTGGCCCTTAATTTTGTACAAGTATCTATCAAATATGGTCTTGACCACACATACGATGATATCCTGTGATGTCATTATTCATTGTAAATGCAAAGTTGACCCGGTTAAAGATGAATGATATAGGTTGATCTCATTTTTTTTTTTTTTTTTCTTTTTTTTTTGAAAAATCACAGCAACAATTGAAAAATCACAGCAACAATTAAACATCGTATGCGTCCGGTCTATTTACAAAGGTTAATATCTTGAAAGATAAGCATTTGATGGATTTCTCATAGGCTATCCAAGTAAATGTTTAAAAGACCACTAAACTTTCAAGTTTTTCACATATATGTCATCCGTTTATTGAAACTAACTTATAAGTCATCCAAGTATAGAGTGTTTTCGCTTACTACAATTTCGGTCAAACTTAATCCAGATAATTATCAAACAAAAAGAATGAACCTAACAATAACATTTGAAATTATACGGATGGAAAACTAGTCGCGAAATTGGATTTTATTCTTCAAAATTACTTTTGATAATATTAACACTAAAACAAAGGGTATAATTGATATTTTTCATCAAACTTGTCATTCATATTGTTTTGATACATTAGATGTTGCTTCCTTATTTATACATTATAGTTAACGAGAAAACATATACGGATAAACAAAAATTCAAGCCTTTTTGAAGCTTTTTCGTATAAATTTGGTCTGAACTAATGTAAATGAAAACAGATACATAGTTGGACGGCTTAAAAGTTAAATTCAAGAAAATTAGTTAGCCTCCATTATTCAAAAATAATATTCAGACAATCCAACATTTTTCAGTAGCGTATGACCAACTTTTTAATTCAAACCTGTATTAGTTATGTAATATCACTTCTTTTACTAGTTTTAGCAAAAAGAAATGATTAGCAATTTAGCATGAGTAAACTTGTACTTTAATTTATACCTGGAACTACATGTAAATTATCTATTAGTGCTAAGAGGAGTCGCACTGTTTCACAAATCAATCAACAAAAAACATGCATGTTTAGCTATAAGTTTAGACATTTATTTAGTGACGACAATAATTTTTTTTAGCAAAATGTTCGATACTTTACATATTTTGTTGGTATCGAACAATAATGTGTATATGTTTCCAATAAGATATTATTTCAGAATTCAAGAGATAAGGTATTTGATGAGATTGAGATGAGGGAGCACACGATGGTGGAATTGATTGGGTATAAAAAGCATCGATGATAGTCAGTTTTCAAACTTTGTTGGATGGCTATCGTTCATTTTGACAACTAATTGGACCCACGTGGTATTTTTAAACAAGAACCCATGTCGGTGACATGGCATTACACCCATGTGAACATATGATGACATGGCAGTATGTCTTCTCACATTCAGATTCTGTGTTTGCTTACGTGGAAGTGACACGTGGGATGGATACGATGACGTGGCATATGTGAAAGGATATGTATGGGCATGCAAATGGATCTTGTGTGGTGATATGCATGTAGGCAATATGACAATGTCGTATTCTTGAAGTTAAGAAAGTCGTCATGGGTGGGTCAATGTGTGGGTGCATGTGCATCTCCCCTTGTATTAGGTCCAATTTGCAACATCAAAGCATAGATAACGTTCTATAGCGAGTAATAAATTTTTGGCAACTGACAAAAACGGGGTATTTTACGAGTTATGGACTAGTTTTTAAACGACATAGTTACATAATCATTTAACACACCATTACTTTTTATCTTTTATTGTCACCACCAAAATAAAAATATAAAACAAATAATCATTTTATATAAACATACCTCACAATATATCTCGCACACATTTACAAACCAAAAAATTAATAAAGGTGGTGCAGATCACCAATATGTGCAAAGTTGATGCAAAAATAAAGATGATGATAAGGGTCTTTTATGAAGGATCACTCGTGATGAGTGGTGTGAAGATGATGCTTAAAATATCATATTTTGTCCCTCAACAATAGTTTTTTTTTGCTTCACCCCTGCTTGTAGTAAACTAGTAACATCGCTTTAAAATATGCTTTCTTTTTTCTTCAAGTTATATTTATCAAGTTTATCATTTATTTATTTTTTATGGAAAATATAGCTGAATTTAGGTTAGTTGCAGGAGCACGTTTTGTACGAAAATAATAATTTTGTTGTCCAAATAAAGATATGACATGACTATAGGAAATGAATCACATCCTATATTGTCTAGTCAATATAATGGCCACCTTCGTTTTATGGTCGCATTTATGTGATGTAAAAAGCATATGATATTGATGTTGATACATCAACTTTTAAGTCTTATGTAGTCATTTTGCTTGGTTTGGACCATGATGTGGCTTCACCTTCACCTACACATGAAGTCATTTTAATCAAGCAGAAGACCGGCTTCTTATATCATAGTCACATAAAATTGCAATATCATATAAACAGTCAATATCTTCGAAAATTTGACATTTGATTGAATATAAACTAACTTACTAACATGTTTATACTACTTGTTTTTTTTGAACGGCAACTAACTATCTAATAATTTTTAGTTTTTTACACGACAAATATATCTCACACATCTTAAGCATTTGGTTGGGGAGCTTTTCACATAACTTGAAATACTATTGGAACACAAGCACTTTGGTCATGTTTATACTAGTTAGTAGTACTTAATATAAATACAATCCTAGAAAAATGGATGAAATAGTTTTGTGTTATTGAATTTTGATGCTCTCGAACTCTCGATATTTTTTCTTGTAATAAAAATAAATAAAATTAATCATATAGATTGAGTCTCATTACCAAATATCAGGCTCCTTGGTACAATGGTATCCTACTTATTAACAATGTAAAGGCGACATCCAGTGAGTTTAGCAAGCCATTAAATATAAGAATATGTCATTCTGTGTAAGTTAAACACAGGTTTGTAAGATTTTGTCTCAACAGTTGAATTAATTAAGCACGCATAAGATTTTGTTCAAACACTTGGGGTTCATCAGATAATAATCATGAATCATGAAACTAGATAAATTGATTGAAGAAAAAAAGCAGATGATGGTACCAAAAGCACCAGGAACTAACTAATGTTTGATTGGGATGGGTTCTATTACCACAACTTACCTACCATTGGGCCTGATTTTTAGCTCACTTCAATGGCCCGATTTATTGCTATAATTGTTGTGATTCTTGTGCCACGTTATAAGTAAATAGTGATTTGTACAGTTCGATGAGCTTTTATGACGATGGTGAATGGGGTTTTGCTTGAGGAAGTTTCGAAAGCTCAAATATCTTGAATTACTAGCATAAATTATGATGAGTTAAGAAGCTCAATTTCAGATCAACTGATAGTTCAATATAGTTCAAATTTAGTTAAATTAAGTAAAATCCAAGCTCGGACAAGTCTATAAAAAACTACTTGCTACCCACCTTAATTCTTGCAACCTTTGAGTCTTAGTTGAGAGCTTTCTAATACCAAACATCGCTTGCGTCTTCTCTAACCATTGACTAGATAATCAACACGTTATCGTAAGCCACGTGTTAAAAGCAAACATATATGAGATAATAAAATAAAAAGATTATGAAAAGAGAATGGAAGATGTAGAAAGAGAGGCTTTGACGGGACTTGAACTCATGACACATGAAAAGAGCCTTTGCCCTCCTTCCAACACACCCACATAAGTTAAATACAAATCTAAACATATTATATATCGAAAAGGTAAAGGGACATCATCACAACCAAATTAGATCCCCTCTATATACAAACCGTATAAGTAGTAACTTTATTACAACTATGCTACATTATGGCACATCCCATTACTATGGCTCTACATTTTCAACAAATTTGGTTGCGATACGCATTAAGTATGTAACGAGATCAACCAGACCTCATTATAGTTTCATCCATGGCACCACCTAGCAAATTTCTAGTATGAGAATGGAATCCATAGCTTGCCTGGTATGGTCTATGGAAATATATCACATTTCTTTATTCCCACGAATTCAACCTCACTTTGATACAAAGCTAATAAGTGATCAGGTCATGCTTACTTTCGCTTACTTTCTTCATGGTTAATGCCTATAGTAAATAGTTAACACTCGCTTTAATACGAAGTCTAGTGTTCATTTATAAGAAAAGAAATTGACATTATCACAATTGTTTGGAACGAATTTGTCAAACGCAATCTTCACATATAATGTCACTAGCAATTGTTTTCAGCGAGTTTTTGATGGTGTTTAGTTTGTTAAAATACTTTAAATTATATGAGAGACAATACAAATGGGACCAAACGGAAAATGCAATCTTTGTAAATTTGTCACTGATGACTTGAACATCGCGCAAGTTCACCGATCCACCATAAATATTGTAAGGCGATATCTGCTAATGGTTATGATCAATCTAGCAGACTGTGAGCGCCGAAGAAAGAAGATGAAATGATATATGAACCTCTCCATGTTGATCACTCATATTATACTTGGCTAGTGTTTGGACCACTAATTGGCTTAAATCTTGAGAAAGTCAAAATGATTATGATATATCTCCTTTGTGTTGGTATTGCGACTTGTTGGTTACGGCATTTACCAATAAGAAAAACTTACTAAATTTTTTAACTGTTCCAGAAAAGAAATATTAAAATAGTATAGTTACACTAACACTAACTAAAATCAACTAGTCTGTTCATGAATTAATTTACACAATAAAAAGCCAAGTACAGACTAGGGCCCGACTCAATTGGGCTTGGTTCTTATTCATCCTTAAACAAAGTCGTTTTATAATTTCTCTACCATTAAAAACACTAGGTGAGCATCGGGCCGGAACCGGCCCGTCCCGACCCGAAACCGACTTCAAGCAAAAACCAAACCGAATCCCGACCCGAGTGTTGGTCGGTTAGTGTCGGTCGGGATCGGGACTGCCAGTTTCGATAGTTTTTTTCGGTTTTATTTGTGGTTTGTTCGGTTTTCTTTGTCTCGACCCGTCCCGAGTCCCGACAAGGTGGAAAATCCAAACCGAGTCCCGACCCGAGTGTTGGGCGGTTAATGTCGGTCGGGATCGGTCGGTTTCGGTTTGTATCGGGCGTCGGTCGGTTTTTCTCAACCCTAGAAAACAGTAGCTCTTTTTAAAAAGAAATGACCATGGGGGGGAGATTTAGTAGGACTCGAACTCGTGACCCAAGCTTTAGTACGAATGAGCCTTTGCCATCTCCCCCAAACATACCATTCCCAACCAGTTGTGTTTTTAAATATACTAATTTAGAATGACTTAAAAAAGTAAAAGGACCACGAAACAACTAAATTAGATTATATGTAAACCGTAGAAGTTATTCACATAATTGGAGTAGTATCATTATTAAAAGTATGCTACCCTCAGGCCTCAACATTATTATAAATAACTACTTTATATAGACTTACATTTTACAAATTTTGGTAAGTTGCAATGCACGTAAAACATGAGAATGAAATCCATGAGCTTGCCTATGGACACATCACATTTCATATTCCCACGAACTCAACCTCACTTTGATTTTATGGTTCCATATATAAGGTCATTTTTAATTTGTTAGTTTATATTTCACTCAACTTTTGCTTCAAAGTTTTAACAGGTAAGGTCATGCTTTAATTTCTTCATGGTTAACATGTAGTTAAACAGTGGCTTTTTATTCCAAGCCTGATGTTCATTTATAAGAAATGAAAATCTGATTTTACCACAATTACAGTTATAGTCAAATGCAGCCTAGATAGTGGGATACATCTTCTATAGGTAATGATCCAAATCGGCCAATTCCTAACTAGACTGAATATTAAAGAATGAAATCAAAATTTCAAGTACAACTGTTCATAGTTAAAATACTCATTTCTAGTCTTGGAGATAAGTAATCACCCAAGTAGAGAAGACATGATTCACATATAAAGGGTATGGCTTGCAGAGAATCAAGCACACCATATAATAAGCTAAACACTCCTTTAATGTTATTAGGCATGAAGACAAAGGAGAGAAATAGTAGCAACAATATTATTCATTTAAAAAAATAATAATTTCTGACCTCAGTCAACCCTTGAGCAGCACCAGAACGTTCAAAACTACTACCATTAGACTTAAGCGCTACTGCAAAAGGCACATTAAGAAGCCCACACGCAACGAGAGGGATTAACCTCGGAAGAACACCAATTCCTACTACATATAGTGATATAACAGAACACGAATGGCTAGAAATAACTGAACGACCGGAGTCCATGAAATATGAACCTCTTTGCCCTTTCTTTACATTGAGATATCAGCTATGAATAAGGGGGTACACCTACACCTATCCTATATTCATAGTGGAACCGTATGCTTACCAGCAATCTCTTGTGTAAAAGCTCATCTATAATCAGATGCGTCGGGGAAAGTGGGAATGGAATGAAAATGAAGTATGAAAGATGCAGCTCAAACGCAACAACATATTTACAATCAGAACATGATGTTCGTTTTCTTCTTGCAATTACAACAAATGCCCAGATGTGTTTAACTCAATGATAATCATATGTACAACTAACCATGCAATTAACAAACAAGTTTTAAATATCTATGTATAAAACTGATTGCAGCCCATGGTCACCAACCTTCGTTCTTTATTTAAGGCATATATATGTGGAACTTATATATAGCACGCATGCTCGTTTACCAAATTGTCATGAAGGTATACACCATATAATAAGCTAAACACTCCTTTAATGTTATTAGGCATGAAGACAAAGGAGAGAAATAGTAGCAACAATATTATTCATTTAAAAAAATAATAATTTCTGACCTCAGTCAACCCTTGAGCAGCACCAGAACGTTCAACATTACTACCATCAGACTTAAGCACTACTGCAAAAGGCACATTAAGAAGCCCACACGCACGAGAGGGATTAACCTCCGAAGAACACTAATTCCTACTACATATAACAGAAAATGAATGGCTAGAAATAACAGAACGACCGAAGTCCATGAAATATGAACCTCTTTGCTCTTTCTTTACATTGAGATATCAGCTATGAATAAGGGGGTACACGTACACATATCCGATATTCATAGTGGAACCGTATGCTTACCATCAATCTCTTGTGTAAAAGCTCATCTATAATCAGACGTGTCGGGGAAACTGGGAATGGAATGAAAATGAAGTATGAAAGATGCAGCTCAAACGCAACAAAATATTTACAATCAGAACATGATGTTCGTTTTCTTCTTGCAATTACAACAAATGCCCAGATGCGTTTAACTCAATGATAATCATATGTACAACTAACCATGCAATTAACAAAAAAGTTTTAACCATCTATGTATAAAACTGATTGCAGCCCATGGTCACCAACCTTCGTTCTCTATTTAAGGCATATGTGGAACTTATATATAGCACACATGCTCTTTTACCAAATTGTTATGAAGGGATACAATGACGATTGACATTTTTTCAAAAGAACTCCAAAAATGGATATGCATAACCATATAGAGATGATTTGTTATAGCACACATAATGCTGAGATGCGACATTATATGAATAGTAATTCATTTTCTCAAGAGCACAGAGGTGGGGCAGAGTAAGCCCTTTCAAGCTACTTGTAACCACTTGACAGATATAGACATTCATAGAAACCAAAAAGAACAGTAAAAGTATGATCAGAAAGCATTCATTGGTAAATATAAGAAAAATCATCCCCAAAGAGTGACCAAATAACCAAAATATCAGTCCTGATGCAAAAGCTCCAAGATATTAACTTTTTATTTACAAACACAACTAGGCGAAAACAAATTATACAGTAAAACCACAGTTCATAAGGTATCGCAACACTTTCTTATCCCTATATAACAGAGATATGATCCACGAACAGTGGCGCAGCTATTAAGGGGCGGGAGGGGGCGCCCGACCCCCCGAAATTTTTTTTGCGATGTAGGGGGTATATAGTTTTCGTGTAGAAAAATTTCGGTATATTCTGTTTCGACCCCCCATTTTAATTGTGAAATTTTTTTTATACATTAACCAATAAAATTGATCCATNATCATAAAAGAAAAAACATAAAATTGGTGCCACGTCACAAGTTGGGAACATTTTAGCCGGTTCACCCGGTAGCCAGTCAAAAAGTGGCCATATTAATATGAAAGTGATAGTAGACCTCCTATACTGGTACAAAAAATAGTACACGTACCATATCGGTACATTTTGGAAAGTATACAGCTATTGTACGGATAAAACCCGGGAGATAAGTAATCACCCAAGTAAAGTAGAAGACATGATTCACATATAAAGGGTATGGCTTGCAGAGAATCAAGCACACCATATAATAAGCTAAACACTCAACGTTCAACATTACTATCATCAGACTTAAGCGCTACTGCAAAAGGCACATTAAGAAGCCCACACGCAACGAGAGGGATTAACCTCCGAAGAACACCAATTCCTACTACATATAACAGAACACGAATGGCTAGAAATAACTGAACGACCGAAGTCCATGAAATATGAACCTCCTTGCCCTTTCTTTACATTGAGATATCAGCTATGAATAAGGGGGTACACCTACACCTATCCGATAATCATAGTGGAACCGTATGCTTACCATCAATCTCTTGTGTAAAAGCTCATCTATAATCAGACGTGTCGGGGAAACTGGGAATGGAATTAAAATGAAGTATGAAAGATGCAGCTCAAACGCAACAACATATTTACAATCAGAACATGATGTTCGTTTTCTTCTTGCAATTACAACAAATGCCCAGATGCATTTAACTCAATGATAATCATATGTACAACTAACCATGCAATTAACAAACAAGTTTTAACTATCTATGTACAAAACTGATTGCAGCCCATGGTCACCAACCTTCGTTCTTTATTTAAGGCATATATATGTGGAACTTATATATAGCACGCATGCTCGTTTACCAAATTGTCATGAAGGGATACAATGACGATTGACATTTTTTCAAAAGAACTCCAAAAATGGATAAGCATAACCATACAGAGATGATTTGTTATAGCACACATAATGCTGAGATGCGACATTATATGAATAGTAATTCATTTTCTCAAGAGCACAGAGGTGGGGCAGAGTAAGCCCTTTCAAGCTACTTGTAACCACTTGACAGATATAGACATTCATAGAAACCAAAAAGAACAGTACAAGTATGATCAAAAAGCATTCATGGGTACATATAAGAAAAATCATCCCCAAAGAGTGACCAAATAACCAAAATATCAGTCCTGATGCAAAAGCTCCAAGATATTAACTTTTTATTTACAAACACAACTAGGCGAAAACAAATTATACAGTAAAACCACAGTTCATAAGGTATCGCAACACTTTCTTATCCCTATATAACAGAGATATGATCCACGAAGCAAGCATATTGATTATGCATTCAGTCATTCTATAAAGAATCAATCATAGCAATAGGGCAATATAATAAGGCACGCTTGCATGATGTTATTTTAATGATCTATTACTTTTAACAATGTGTATAACTAGAAAACTAACAAAAACACAGGATGCAACAAAATCTTTCCTCTTTCAAAATCAATTACTACATTTCTTTTTGTCATCGACTCATTTCACAAATTACAAGATTAGCCAGTTAACAAAAGTTTGAAAAATACCAAATCCGCATAGTTCTATTTCGGCTATTGGAGATGCTCGATGGAGTGTCAATAACTTCTTAGCAATCATCAACAGTCCATGGTCACCACACCCAACGCTTTTGAGTTGGGACAAATAGTCATATTCTTTAACAACAGAGAACAACCGGTTTTGACTATCAACTAAAACTTGATCACTTTAAGCAATTTGTTCCTCTCAATCTCCATTTTCAACTTGATCATCATCAGACGTATCACTACCAGCTTCAAAACGAGAGAGAAGCTATCAATGCAAAAGTGAACATAATTAGAGCAGTGCAACGTATATAATTTTACACACAAACAAAAAACCAGGCTATATGAAAAAAAGACTTTCATCAGTAATATTACCTACAAACGTTGATCCCAAAATGATATCTTTGACATGGCCAAGGCTTTCAAAAAGTCCGCTAAATACTTTGTTGAATATTTCAGACTCCCTCCTCCAATTGATCGAATAATCTATGTCAACTTCGACTAAAGAAGACACATTAAGCAACACAAGCTCCCGCAAAACCAACTCATCTTCTATAGTTAAAGACGATATGTAAGGAGCATTGATTTTGATACAATCTATATAAGCCTCCTCGTGTGTATCAATCTCATAATGAGAGTTATATCCAGAGAACACCAACTTCTTAACACTCTTTGAAGTAATATCAATCTGACTATAACCATAGCAATTATTTAACTCCAAAGATTCCAAGCAAGGACTTCCGAATAATATCTTCTCAATCATATCTTCATCCAGAATCACAAAAGATAAACACAAACCCTTAAGTCTTTCCCAACTAATTGCACCATTAGGAGGATTAAATAGACACCACGACAACTTCACACGATTAAAACACAAATTGTTGAAAAACAACTCATCATAGCTAAATGGATCCCCTACTCCTATATCCCACAACCGTAAATCAACCTCCTCAACATTACGGCTAATAGCATAGCGAATCCAACTATTTGCTCGCGATTTGAACTCATCACTCATGAGACTACTGTAATAGATATCAAGTTTGAATTTTTTAAGGTTAAGATTTGTAGGACACTGATTTAGGGTGTTGTCGATAAAAGAAATGTAACCATGGAGATCAGTTTCTTCGTCTACTAAATTTGTGACGTCATCCTCATATGAGAAAATGAGATGAGGAAGTGAAGTCCAGAGGTTCTTCCATCGTGTAGAGATAGTAGCTGTTGTTTTGATCACCTCTTTTGTGGTACACTTCAAACGAGAGATGATATTATTGACTAACATTTCGTCCTTTAACTCATTCAACCGATCTACTCCTTCCATATTTTTGACCAACTAGACGTTNCGTCTACTAAATTTGTGACGTCATCCTCATATGAGAAAATGAGATGAGGAAGTGAAGTCCAGAGGTTCTTCCATCGTGTAGAGATAGTAGCTGTTGTTTTGATCACCTCTTTTGTGGTACACTTCAAACGAGAGATGATATTATTGACTAACATTTCGTCCTTTAACTCATTCAACCGATCTACTCCTTCCATATTTTTGACCAACTAGACGTTCTGCTGATGATAACAGATTGTACAGTAGCTATTCCAACTGCCATACAGAACAAGAGATGAAATGTTAGAAACCGCGGATATATCAAGACGTGGCAACAGGGGCGTAGCCAGGAATTTGTTTAGGGGGGGGGGCAAATTTTTTTTAAAGGACATCAACAAGTGCTGAAAAAAATCATAATATATAACTATGTAAAAATGTTGTAACAAATTTGTTCATTTAGCGATTTAGTTGCACAAGGCGCTCACCCATATCATTAAAATCATCTAAAAGCGAATCTAAACTAAAATCCTTAGCTATATCTTCTCAATGTAACGAACTAGACTATCATAAATAAAATCACCATCCATTCTGTTTTGGAGTATATTTTTCACAATTTTCATGGCTGAAAATGCACTTTCAGTGTTTGGATTTAATATATAGCATGTTAACCATTAACTCTACGAGTACGCAGCGGAATATGGATCTAGTTTAGCCTTTATGATTAACACACATATAAACAACTTAAGGTAAAAAGGAAACGAGAAAAGTAAATAGAAAACTAACCCTCGTAGACATCCGCAAATGAAACAATAAGTGATTAAAACAATCACCTCTATGGTTGCTCACACAAACACGTCAAACAAATACGTTATGATGCTAGTCGCTTGCTTCACGTATAACAAGCAAACAGCACGTGTTCTTGTTCTTGCTTCAAAACCAATTCGAATACTTAAAAAGTATACGTTCGAACGTTTGAGATAGGGAGCAATATAAACAAACAAAGATTATAAATAATAATCCCTGTTATAATAATATTGCATGTACGAATACAACCAAAACAAAACCAATATGTTTTCTTGTGCCAGCCGTAATATATGACCAAAAGCCAAAGTAACAAATATAACTTTAGGTTTTAATAAGTCGAGTGTTGTTTGTGAATAATTAATCGGATGAATATAATGATGCAAACGATTTGGTTATATAGGAGAATAACTTGTCCATCAAGATTAGCTAACACATCCTCATCTTTCACCAAAACAACACTCTCCTTCCCTCCTAGAACCTTCCCATAACTGGCCACATTGGAAGGAGGTCTGCGAGTTTCGTTTTCCGACATCCAAGTCCCTCTCTTTATATTTAACGTATATTAAAATTAGTTAAAGCGTCTAACGATTTAAACTAATAACCGTTAAATTCTTTCATGAACATATTAAACACTTAATAAATATAACAAGAATATATATTAATTATTTAATAAACGTACTCTTCGTGTATTAACGTGTGTGCCCCCAATGGGCTCACACATTTCTAGTCGTATATCGGCTAATCTAACTACCATAACCCAACATTCAGTAGTTGCAGTTGACACCGGGAGAATCAATACATGTCAGATCAATCTGTCAACAAGACAATAATGACTTGCTTTTCCTGACTCTGCTAAGTCTTGATATAGTTTAGTAATTGATGATGATTTTTGTAAAAGTGAATGATTCTTGACATCAACTTCAAAGTGTTTCATCTGAAACTGAAAATAAAGTATTGAACCTAAAACATGTAAAGTATAAAATTAAGTTACTAACCTGAATTTGACGAAACTTTGTGTCGACAAGAACTTACGTAATGTTGAGGATTGTTTAGCCAAAGTATTTATATATGAATTAATATGGGATGATCGGTTAAGTTGTATAACAATTATGATTCTTAAATTCTTAAAGATGGGCTAGTACAAGTATAACTTAACTATATCAATTTTTGTGGTGGGCCAAAAAACAACACTATACACTTACAATATTTGACTAATATATATATACAGTTTTTGAAGATTTGTGGATGGGCCATGGCCCACCTTGGTCTCTACATGTCTACGCCATACTCGAAGAGATTATGGCAGCTAACAATAAGGTAACCAAAACATTATAGCAGAATCAGTGTCAACGATCAGGGTGGATATCATAGTTGGCGCTTCATCCACAAGATACAATTTACTGTTTTGAAGAAATATCCAATCAAATATGCAGAACTGGCCTAGTTGAAGCCTGCAAGTAATAACAGCCTATTTAAGATGGAAGAAAAAGAAGTTGATGGGTCAGGTCTTGATTGTATCCAAAGGTCATAAGATAAATTGATCAATCTAGGTCATGTTAAACTAGTTGGATCACAAGGTCGAATTGAGATCTATTAGCTAACGTCAGATAAGGATCCAGTTTGTCGATCAGAGCCTAAATAGATAGAAAGGAAGTTCTGATATCAATCCCTTCATCATCAGTAACCAACACCACCGATATTGCAGCCTTCTTTGCAAGAGTTTGGACATCCTGTAATGCCTATAATGCACTTTAGTAAGGAAGCAAATTTTTAAGACGACAAGTGGTTATGTAGTACAAGAAAATAAAGATAAAAATGTATGTTACAAAAATAGTAACAGCATACCGTCTGATCATCATCTCCGGAGAGCAAAGCCAGAAGAACGGTTGGAAGATGAACATTCAAACCAGCACCCGCGACCTTTGCAACAGCTCCCAAAGCATGTGCATTGAATGCATTGGAAAATCATATTTGCAAATACAATTAGCATCATAAACCAAAGTGTCTAAATACTAAAACAATTGGCATCATTAATTAATGACAATGATATCCAAACACTATATACCTAACATAACTGAGGTATGGGTAAACGAATATAATACTTGTCGTATGCTGGAATCACGGTCTTCAAGCCTTTATATTGGAAACTAAATTTTTGCTTAATCAAAAACTTAGTTTCCAATATATTATTATAACATGAAAGAGATTAGAAATGATGATAACAAAAAAAGAGACCTGTCTTCTTTCAGAGGATGGTGATGCAAGAGATGCGATAAGGGTGTTCATCAAAACAGGCATTACCTCCTTCAATGTTTTAGAAGTATTTACAACTATAGTTTTCCACACATGTAAAGCAGCCTACAAAGAGAAAAGGTAGAATAACATATCAGATACCATAACATATACTAAAGCTGGCAAATATAAAGGTGGCAAAGTTGACCTACTCACTAGAATGGGTCGATTCAGTTAATGGTTTTGTGACTTTGTCTTTAGCGAGAACATTTAAAATAAATTTAATGAAGCTAAACAGAAAGGGATCACGAAATACTTATCGGGATAATTCGAGAAGAACACTTTGTTTCTAGGCATAAGAGAACAAAGCAAGACGTAGAGAATTGTGGATCGTCCAAGCTATTGCGCAGGGGTTGGCCCTGCGAACCACCTCCGGCGTGTGAATAAATATTCAGTATGGAAAATTTAATGAGAGTATAGTAAAGTAGGGTTGTTCAGATTGCATACCAGACTTGTGGATCGTCCAAGCAATTTATAGAGGAGAAAAACAGCTTGGAGAGTGCTTACACCTTTTTCGGAGATCATGGGGGCGTCCCATGATAAGTGGCAACCGCTAGGGGTTAGTGTCCCACTCCTCCTGGTTTAGCGGGAGAGCTAAGGAGGAAGATGAGACGTGGGTAAGACTTGGTCTTCCCCATGTTGAGAATTGGCTTTGTTCCGTCCTAACATTTCATCGAGGGATACCTCGAAGGGTTTAATCCTTCGACTGGCGAATTCCCATCTGGTAACTAAGTCATAGATGACTAGTTTTACGCCAATGAAAGTGTTAGGAGGCTAGCCAGAGCCTGCGATTATGTAGGTTTCGAGTAGACCCGAAGGGGTGTCCTTCGACCAACTCGGAGGGTACATTATCAATTTTCAAAGAAAAAAAAAATTAAAATTGTATAGTTACACTAACACTAACTAAAATCAACTAGTCATTTTATGCATAAATTTACACAATCAAAAGCCAAGTACAGAGTAGGGCCCTACTCAATTGGGCTCGGTTCTTATTCATCCTTAAACAAAATCATTTTATAATTTCTCTACCATTAAAAACACTATCTTCTATTATTCATCCTTAAACAAGATCGTTTTAAGATTTGTTTACCATCAAACACTAGCTCTTTATTAACAAAAAAAATAATAATAATAAAAAAAATAAAAAAAAAATAAAAAAATAATAATAAAATTTTGTTTACCATCAAACACTAGCTCTTTAAAAAAAAAATAAATAAATAAATAAAAAATAAAAAAAATGAGGAGTTTAGTGGAGAAGATGACCTCGGTAGGACTCGAACTCAAGACCTATGCTTTTGGAAGAATGAGCCTTTGCCATCTCCCCCAACACACTCACTCATATCAATTGGGTTTTTAAATAGTACTAAACATGAAAATAAGTTAAAAAGTAAAGGGACCACGGCACAACTAAATCTTTTTTATAATAAAAGAATTACATCATTTCGGACTTTTTTTGAGAGAACAATCTTATGAGAAAAAAAATTGGACCAATAAGAATGCTTTATTTTGACACATAGGCGAAATCAAGGAATATGATTGGCCAATAAAAAGTCAAAATTGAATTGATTTTGGTGAAACTTTAATAAATTTGGTGGAGAATTTGATTGATGAAAAAAAAAACATATAAAAATATATGTGTCGAATTTATGAAAATAAAAACTTAAAAAAAAAGGAGGTAATTAATAAAACTTTAGTGGTTGAATTTTAAATATATTATATGGAGTTAAGTGTAAAATTATAGATCTCCATATTTTTTGATAACTTTAGATAATAAAAAAATAACCCCTTACACTTTATACCCCCTACACTTTATAATATGAACTTTGTTTAATATTAAATGAGTATTAGTATTGGTTTGAGACTTCCATCCACTAAACTTACAAAATTTTATAAATGTACGAATTAGTTTTAATACACGTTAAATACTTTTAAAATAAATATTAGTTTTAAACTTTCATCTATTAATATATATCTTTTTACTATGTACGTTAAATATAAATACGAACTCATGTTTATCCTATTTAAAAGTTTAATCTATACGTACACGGGTTTGAATATTAAATACAGTTAAATTATTATTAACGGTAATATAAATATCAAATGCTAAGTACGAGTTACTGTGATATTAAAATAAATATACGCGATTTTACTTATAACGACTCAATACTCATATAATTATTATTTAAAGTTTATATACGGATATCCGAAAAAACATTTTTAAAAAACTTTACGGAGTATATTTTAACTTCGTCAACTCTCATTATGTGCTACTAAACTCGCACATTTTGTATAACATGATATCAATAGTTAAAGTTAAACAACAACATTAACATCAACATTAACATCTATGTCAGCTGAATAAAGTTAAATCTTTCATTCAATAAATTTTTACAAAAAATTAATTGACGTTAATAAATAATTAAAAACTAATGCACACTTATTAGTTGTACTTATATCACAATTTTCACGGGTAAATTCTTATATGTTTATATAGTAAACATAAATTTTAAAATAAATTTGATTTATGTGTAAACCCATGTGATCAAAGAACATTTGACCCAATACGTTATAAGGAGACACGCTCAAGAATCTAATACAAGGTCGATGCCACGGTTATATTTACAATTTTTGCTAACTATTTTCTTACTATCGCGCATGTTGATGCTCTAACTTTTTAAAATATACATAAGATTTTCTGTTTATAAAAAATAATACTCCATCCGTCCCAATTATAAGTCCACTTTGACTTTGCACAAAGTTTAATAAATTTTCACTAACTAATTTATTCACCAATCAAATATATTCTCTCTCCACTAAAGTGTCATTTGATTGGTTGAAATAGGAAAATGGACAAGTGTTTTGAGACAACCAAAAACAAGAAAATTGACTTATAAATTAGGACGGAGGGAGTACTATATAATTAAATTTTTTTAAAAAAAACCCTGTGCGTGCACGGGTATTATAACTAGTTAGATCATATGTAAACCGTATAATTCGAGTAGTATCTTTATTAAAACTTAAAAGTATGCCACCCTGACATTATTATTTAAATATATACTTACATTTTACAAATTTGGGTAAGTTGCCTATGGACACATCACATTTCATATTCCCATAATTAACAAAGACTTAAGGGTGCTTAGTTCACGTTAAGGAATGAGAAAACGAATAGCAAAACTAATATGCAATACAATTACAAATATAAATAAAAATGAAAATGAAAGAAGAAAATAAATTAGATAGTTTGTAAGAAGAACATGAGGGAGAAAAATGAAGATATTAACTTAACATGCTATATTTTTCATTCCCCTCAATTTGGACCTAATCGTATTCAAGTATTTAGGGTTTTTGTTAATCGTATTCATGCAGATGTGTTATGACCTCTATTTATAATAGAGTTTACTCAAACCCTAGCCCATGGAATTATGTATAATTAACGGCCCATTAATTATAACATAATACTTTCCATAATAGTAGGAATCAGTGGTTATCAGTGGAAACAATAACACTAGCAGTGATAATGTTAACACTATAAATGGAAACTAACAGCAGTTGGATGCTTACACTAGCAGTGGGAACTGCTAACACTAGCAGCGGGATCAGCAGCAGAATCATACTAGCAGCAGAGTCTAGCAGCAGATTCCCACTAGCAGCACAATCCACTAGCAGCAGAATCCACTAGCAGCAGATTCTACTAGCAGCAGATTCAGCAGAATCACGCTAGCATAACCACAATTGAGTCAGGGTGTTCATGGACCAAATGGGTGTACACTCCGTACCTCCAAACCCATTACCAGGTGTGAACTCATCCCTCAAGTGCACTAAATTTTCCAACAAGTTGCCTATGGACATCACATTTCATATTCCCATAATTAACAAAGACTTAAGGGTGCTTAGTTCACGTTAAGGAATGAGAAAACGAATAGCAAAACTAATATGCAATACAATTACAAATATAAATAAAAATGCAAATGAAAGAAGAAAATAAATTAGATAGTTTGTAAGAAGAACATGAGGGAGAAAAATGAAGATATTAACTTAACATGCTATATTTTTCATTCCCCTCAATTTGATGAAGAATACCTTCATTACCCAAAACCAAGTAATTATTCATTGCATTATAGTTAACCTGCAGCTAACTCTAATAATTTTCATTATCATTCATTACCTTCTAAAACCCCGACCAAGCACGCACTTATTAAATTTTTTTTAACTCTTTCCAGAAAAGAGAGATTAAGTAAAACCAACTTGTCAGTTCATACATTAATTTACACAATCAAAAGTCAAGTATAGACTTGGGCTCGGTCTTTTTCATCCTTAAACAGAAACCATTTTACAAATTTTCTACCATTAAACACTAGCTCTATTTACAAAATCATTTTACAATTTTTCTACCATTAATCACTAGCTCTTTTAAAAAAAGCGGTCCAGAAAGATCGAGATGACTTTGGTAAGACTCGAACTCATGACCTGAGCTTTAGTAAAAATGAGCCTTTGCCATCTCCCCCAACACACCACCCCAATGAATTCTGTTTTTAAATATACTAAACATGAAAATTACTTAAAAAAAGTAAATGGACCACGACACAACTAAATTATATCATATGTAAACCGTTTTAAGTTGTTCAATAATTCGATTAGTATCTTTATTAAAAGTATGCAACCCTGACATTATTATAAATCACTACTTTATATGGACTTACATTTTGCAAATATTGGCTACGGATGCATCACATTTCATATTCCCACGAATTCAACCTCACTTTGATTCATGGTTCTATATATAAGGGTCGTTTTTAATTTGTTATTTTATATTTCATTCAACTTTTGCTTCAAAGTTTAACAAGTCAGGTCATGCTTTAATTTCTTCATGGTTGTTAACGTATAAGCAAACCGTGGCTTTTTATTCCAAGCCTGAAGTTCATTTATAAGAAATGAAAATCTGATTTTATCACAATTACAGTTATAGTCAAATGCAGCCTAGATAGTGGAATACATCTTCTATAGTTAATGATCAAATCGGCCAATTCCTAACTAGACTGAATATTAAAGAATGAAATCAAAATTTCAAGTACAACTGTTCATAGTTAAAATACTCATTTCTAGTCTTGGAGATAAGTAATCACCCAAGTAGAGTAGACCTGATTCACATATAAAGGGTATGGCTTGCAGAGAATCAAGCACACCATATAATAAGCTAAACACTCCTTTAATGTTATTAGGCATGAAGACAAAGGAGAGAAATAGTAGCAACAATATTATTCATTTAAAAAAATAATAATTTCTGACCTCAGTCAACACTTGAGCAGCACCAGAACGTTCAAAACTACTACCATCAGACTTAAGCGCTACTGCAAAAGGCACATTAAGAAGCCCACACGCAACGAGAGGGATTAACCTCGGAAGAACACCAATTCCTACTACATATAGTGATATAACAGAACACGAATGGCTAGAAATAACTGAACGACCGGAGTCCATGAAATATGAACCTCTTTGCCCTTTCTTTACATTGAGATATCAGCTATGAATAAGGGGGTACACCTACACCTATCCGATAATCATAGTGGAACCGTATGCTCACCATCAATCTCTTGTGTAAAAGCTCATCTATAATCAGACGTGTCGGGGAAACTGGGAATGGAATGAAAATATGAAAGATGCAGCTCAAACGCAACAACATATTTACAATCAGAACATGATGTTCGTTTTCTTCTTGCAATTACAACAAATGCCCAGATGCGTTTAACTCAATGATAATCATATGTACAACTAACCATACAATTAACAAAAAAGTTTTAACCATCTATGTATAAAACTGATTGCAGCCCATGGTCACCAACCTTCGTTCTCTATTTAAGGCATATGTGGAACTTATATATAGCACGCATGCTCGTTTACCAAATTGTCATGAAGGGATACAATGACGATTGCCATTTTTTCAAAAGAACTCCAAAAATGGATAAGCATAACCATACCCAGAGATGATTTGTTATAGCACATATAATGCTGAGATGCTACATTATACACTATATGCATAGTAATTCATGTTCTCAAGAGCACAGAGGTGGGGCTGAGTAAACCCTTTCAAGCTACTTGTAACTACTTGACAGATATAGACATTCATAGAAACCAAAAAGAACAGTACAAAGTATGACCAGAAAGCCTTCATGGGTACATAAAAGAATAATCATCCCTAAAGAGTGACCAAATAACCAAAATATCAGTCCTGATGCAAAAGCTCCAAGATATTAACTTTTTATTTACAAACACAACTAAGCGAAAACAAATTATACAGTAAAACCACAGTTCATAAGGTATCGCAACACTTTCTTATCCCTATATAAGAGATATGATCCACAAAGCAAGCATATTGATTATGCATTCAGTCATTCTATAAAGAATCAATTATAGCAATAGGGCAATATAATAAGGCACGCTTACATGATGTTAGTTTAATGATCTATAACTGTTAACAATGTGTATAACTAGAAAACTAACAAAAACACAGGATGCAACACAATCTTTCCTCTTTCAAAATCAGTTACTACATTTCTTTTTGTCATCGACTCATTTCACAAATTTCAAGATTAGCCAGTTAACAAAAGTTTGAAAAATACCAAATTCTAGCATAGTTCTATTTCGGCTATTGGAGATGCTCGATGGAGTGTCAATAACTTCTTAGCAATCATCAACTGTCCATGGTCACCACACCAAACGCTTCCGAGTTGGGACGAATAGTCATATTCTTTAACACAAAGAACAACCAGATTCAAACTATCAACTAACAATTAATCACTTTAAGCAAATTGTTCCTCTCAATCTTCACTTTCATATCGATCATCATCAGACGTATAACTACCAGCTTCCTCAAGAGAGCCAAGATTCTGTGGAAAAGTGAAAAATATTAGAGCGGTGCAACGTGTATAATTTTACACGCAAACAAAAAACCAGACTATATGAAAAAAAGACTTTCATAAGTAATATTACCAACAAACAGAAATCCCCATATGTAATATCTTCGACATGGCCAAGGCTTTCTAAAAGTCCACTAAATACTGCTTTGTCCCAATCTAAAAGTCCACCAAGCAGTGGTTCCCAATTGACCAAATAATCTAAGTCGGCTTTGACTAAAGAAGACACATCAAGCAACGAAAGATACCGCAAAACCAACTCATCCTCTATATTTAGAGACAATATGTAAGGAGCATTGATTCCGACACAATCTATATAAGCCTCGTCGTCTATATCAATTTTATGATGAGAGTTGTATCCCGAGAACACCAACTTCTTAACACTCTTTGAAGTGATATCAATCAGCCCATAACCATAGCAATTGTTCAGCTCCAAAAATTCCAAGCAAGGACTTCCAGATAATATCTTCTCAATCATATCTTCATCCAGAGTCACACAAGATAAACACAAACACTCAAGTCTTTTCCAACTAATCGCACCATTAGGAGGATTTAACAGACACCAGGACAGCTTCACACGATTAAGACACAAATTGTTGAAAAACAACTCATCATCATAGCTAAACGGCTCCCCTACTCCTACATCCCATAACCGTAAATCAACCTCTTCAACATTACGGCTAATAGCATAACGAATCCAACTATTTGCTCGCGATTTGAACTCAGCATTAACGAGACTAGTGTAATTAATATCAAGTTTGAATTTTTTAAGGTTGAGATTTGTAGGACACTGGTTTAGGGTGTTGTCGATAAAAGATATGTAACCATGGAGATCAGTTTCTTCATCTACTAAATCTTTGACGTCATCCTGATCTGAGAAAATGAGATGAGGAAGTGAAGTCCAAAGGTTCTTCCATCGTGTAGAGATAGTGGTTGTTGTTTTGATCACCTCTTTTGTGGTACACTCCAAACGAGAGATGATATTATTAACTAACATTTCGTCCTTTAACTCATTCAACCGATCTACTCCTTCCATATTTTGTGACCAACTAGACGTTCTGCTTATGATAACAGATTGCACAGTAGCTAAACCAACTGCCATACAAAACGAGAAATGAAATGTTAGAAACCGTCGATATATCAAGACGTGGCAAGGTGGGTGGTCAAAACGGGAAAACTGAATTATATTCTACTACGTAATATAAGAAGAAGATAAAAGTCGTTATGATTCTAGTCTCATGTTCTGTACAAAAACGAAAAATAGAAATATGAAGAATAACCACTACAGACCACTAGCAATGCCATACCTCAAAGCCAAATCAAATACACAGGCTCTAAGGTTACGTCTAAATATTAATATTAGTAGGGGGGTTGTTTGTTAAACCTATCCGCCCGCGTATTCTGTTTTAATACATAAGAGAAGAAGTTTTGATCTAAATATTTCAGAAGTGAATAAGCTAATTTAACCTGTTATTTGAGAAATCCATAAGCATATAGTAGCAATCAGTTTTAAACAAGCAATCCCAAACACCGCCTAAATAGCACTAAATATTTGGGGTGTTTGTTTAAGCGTATATGTGAGCTTATGATCTTATATTTCATAAGCCTTAAATTTGTGGCTTATTTTGAGAGTTATTGGCATATAGAAGCCTATTATTATATAACATGCTTATATAAGCCCATAAGCCGAAATCAAATAAGCTCATAAGCGTACATATAAACTTAAACAAACACCCCCAAATACCACCTTAAGAGCTTCACTACAAATGCGGGTAGATCAAAATTCTCTATGCATTTTTAGTAGAGTGACAACTAATTTGGGACAACGCGGAAAGTAAGTGCGGACAAATAATGTGGGACTGAGAGGAATGTAACAACTAACAACCAACTGAAGGCATTTCATCGAACACCTGGTGTTCATTAAATACTCCTTAAAACACGAAATGAATTGATCAATGTTAAAAAGACACATATTATTCACCTTTGGTGGCCTAAACATTTATATTAGTAAAATGTAACAATCTTATTATTGGGGCATTTCATCGAACACATTGTGTGTACATCAAATAATAATAATAATCATGAAAAAAAAAAGCAGATGATACGTGCCAGCAGAAACTAAACTAAAGTTGGTGTTTGGATGAAGAAATGCTTGTGGCTAGTATATGTCTGATTTGTTTGTACGTTGTACATTGGATGGGCTCTATTACCACAGCTCATCTACCATTGGGCCCGATTTTTAGCCCAATCCAATGGCCCGGTTTGTTATTGTAAATAGCTATGATACTTGTACTTTCGGTAAGAGTAAGGCTGTTACATCTCATCTTTTCCATACCTCATGAAAGACGGGATTGGATACAGTTGCTATGAAACTTGTACCATGTTTTAATTAAGTTTCGTAATCCTTTTAAGTTGATATAAACATGACCAATAACGTTCTATCACAAATAAAAAGAAAACTAGGTTCTTAGTAGGCCTCATTGTTCTGTTTGTGAGGGAATATTATCGGTCATGTTAAAACCAACGTGAGAGAATCTCAATCCTTTCATTTATGTATGTAAAGTGAAGTTTAGGCTTTTAAATGAAACACGTCTATGATGAACTAGCTGGTAAAACACATACGGTGAAAACAAACATCATTCAAATAAAGTAAAACATTACTAACTAAAAAGGTAGACAATCAAGCCCAAGCATGGTTGGATTTGTTAGACGATACAACTCCACTTTATAACCTTAAATCAAGCACTTAATTCATTCTATAGTTAGATGAGCTTTCATGCTGATGATGATGGTAAATGGTGCTTGGCTTCAGAATTATCATGAGTTAAAATTCTCGATTTAAGATTAATTGATAGCTGAATATAGTTCAAATTTAGTGAAAACATTTTAAAGTAAATGGTGCTTGGCTTCAGAATTATCATGAGTTAAAATTCTCGATTTAAGATTAATTGATAGCTGAATATAGTTCAAATTTAGTGAAAACATTTTAAAAAGGAGAGTAAGGGTGGGAAATGGCTTTCGAAAGACTCGAACTCATGACCCAAGCTTTAGGAAGAACGAGCCTTTGCCATCTCCCCCATCATACCACTCCCAACCTCACTTTGATTCATGGTTCTATATATGAGGTCATTTTTAATTTGTTATTTTATATTTCATTCAACTTTTGGTTCAAAGTTTAACAAGTCAGGTCATGCATAATTTCTTCATGTGTAACGTATAGTTAACCGTGGCTTTTTATTCCAACACTGATGTTCATTTGAAAGAAATGAAAAACTGGTTTTGTCACAATTATAATTATTGTCAAATGCAATCTTCGCATATTATATCATCACCTGTACTTGACTTTTTATTGTGTGAGTGAAAGCTTGAATTGACTCGCTGATTATAATTAGTGATAACATATAACGTATTGTTTTCAGTGAGTTTTCGATAGTGATTAGTTTGTTAAAAATACTTTGAAGTTACATATGAGAGATGTCAAGTACATCACATGGGACCAAACGGAAAATGCAATCTTTGTAAATTTGTCAAGTTACATATGCTTAAGTACTAGCACCTTCATCGTCGCTGCCACCCTCATGGAGTGCTTTTCCAGAAGTACAAGCAACCTGAATCAAACAAATTGTCACAAAAAATAAGTGCTTCCAAATTGGCACATACTTGAGAGTTGGCAATTTGGACCCATTGAGATATGCTTTTATCTATAAAGGTTAAAACCGAAAGAAAAGCTATAGAAAAATGGTCAAATTGGTCAAAAGTTGCCCAAAATAACGAAACTATTTTACTCCTTGTGATCAAACTTATAACGGTTCATTTATACATTATAAATACTAATTTTAAGCAAAAAGTGTTTTGGATCAACCCATCCCGTGTCTCCCAATACCAAAACACACCCGAACAGCCCATATTGCCACCTCTAGTACCATGGACGGACCCACATGGGAGCCAGGTGTGGCACGGGCCACACCCAAATATTAGGTAACGAAGTGTAAATTTTGTATAAAATATGTCTTTTCTGGGCTCGTGCAACACCCAATTATACCTAATAATATCGGGCAACTTTAGTACTCATGGTCATAAAAAAAATTTGTGCAACACCCTCTCAAAATTCCTGGGTCCGTCCCTGTCTAGTACACATGGAGATTGAGAGCATTACCTAAAACATCGACTTTGTAGCTTGACTGACATAGCAACAAGTGATCAGGCCATGCTTACTTTCTTCATAGTTAACGTATAGTATATAGTTAACAGTGGTTTTAATATGAAGTCTGACGTTCTTTTATAAGAAAAGAAACTGATATTATTGCAATTGTTTGGAATGAATTTGTCAAACGCAATCTTCACATATTATGTCACTAGTAATTGTTTTCAGCGAGTTTTCGATGGTGTTAGTTAGTTAAGACACATTAAATTATATGAGAGACAATACAAATGGGACCAAACGAAAAATGCAATCTTTGTAAATTTGTCACTGATGACCTGGACATCGCGCAAGTTCACTGATCCGCCATAATCATTGTAACGCGATATCTGTTAATGGTTCTGATCAATCTAGCAGACTGTGAGCGCCAAAGAATGAAGATGAAATGATATATGAGCCTCTCCATGTTGATCCCTCATTTTATAAGACCATCACTTGGCTAGTGTTTGGACCACTCATTTTTTCATTTCTAAAAATGGGCCTCAGTATTAACCAAACACCTCATATATACATTGATTTCGGACTAGAATCCTCTCAAGTTATCCCATCAACTTGAGTCAATAAATAAACATAAAAGGAAACGTGATGGTAGTCCGTATGTTTTTTTTTCTCTTTTTCTTTTTCCATTTTTTTTTTCGTTTTTCTTGTTTTTCGCTCCTCCTTTGACCAAAAATCATTCCTTGATTTTATAAATCATTCCTCGATTTTTAGGCTTACGGTTTTATGTCTAAAAGACATTAAATACCAACCGACACTAGACTGAGCCCAATCTAGACATTATAGGCCATTATAATTCATTATCATCATATTAGACAAGTTACATACTTTTCTCAGTTTTACGCAATTTTCGTACGTTTTACGTATTACGTGTTTTAAACCCGCGTTTCCAGTTTTAACAGGGTTTAAGCAACCCGATGGAACTTACCACTCATTTTATATTTTATTATGGAGTATATTGACAAGTTTAATCATTCTTTCAAGTTTCGTATTTTTACGATACCCGATTTTACGTTTCGTGACTTAACAACAACCAATCAAATATCTCCACCTCATTTTGTGGATTTGTTTTGTGAAACATTTTTTGTGGGTCTAGCACCTCTCTTAAAAGTGTTTAGTTACACTTACTAAAATCAACTAGTCAGTTTATGCATTAATTTACACAATCAAAAACCAAGTACAGACTAGGGCCCGACTCAATTGGGCTCGGTTCTACCATTAAACACTAGCGCTTTTTTTTTTTTTTTTTTTTTTTTTTTTTTTTTTTTTTCAAAAAGGGATCAGAATTGAGATATAGCTTTAGTAGGACTCGAACTCATGACCCAAGCTTTGGGAAGAATAAGCCTTTGCCATCTCTCCCAACTGACCACTCAAATCAATTGTGTTATTAAATATACTACACATAAAAATGACTTAAAAAAGTAAATGGATCACGACACAACTAAATTAGATCATATGTAAACCGTATAATTCGAGTTGTATCTTTATTAAAAGTATGCTACCCTCACATTATTATAAATCACTACTTTATATAGACTTACATTTTACGAACTTTGGTAAGTTGCAATGCACGTAAAACATGAGAATTAAATCCATGAGCTTGCATATGGACACATCACATTTCATATTCACACGAACTCAACCTCACTTTGATTCATGGTTAACGTATACTTAACAGTGGCTTTTTATTCCAAGCCTGATGTTCATTTATAAGAATTGAAAAACTGATTTTATCACAATTACAGTTATAGTCAAATGCAATCTTAGGCATATTATCATCACTTGTACTTGACTTTTTATTGTGTGAGTGAACGCTTGAATTGACTCGCTGATAATAATTAGTGATAACATGTAACGTACTGTTTTCAGTGAGTATGGGACCAAATGGAAAATGCAATCTTTGTAAATTTGTCACTAATGACTATGGACACACCAAAACTATTGTAACGTGATACTACTTGCTAACGGTTCTGATCAATCTAACAAATTGCGAGTCCTGGGAAAAAGATGGGCCAAACGATATACGAACCCTCCATTTTGGTCAATCATATTAGAAGAATCATCACTTCGCAACTCAATTATTGTTTGTGTGTGCGCAAATGAAGAAAGCTGGTAACAAGCATCGAGTTACAATGGTTGTGGCATTTACCTTGATAAATGAATATATAAACTGTTTCCAGAAAAGAAAGATCAACATTGTATAGTTACTCTGACACAGTTGTCTAATCATCTATCAAAATAGAGATCTATACTAAGGAATAAGTGATATAGTTTCAGTACGACTCTTAGTGGTCACTGCTAACATGGCTAATGAAGCTTTTTTGCCAGACTATTATTCAGATGATTGAGCAAACATATCGTATATCCGAGTCTAGAAGCCTGTAATACCAAATGAGGCATGACATGAGCATTTCAATGTCATATCATAAGCCAATAAGAACACATAAATCAGCTTCAGAATTGGTCGCCCCAAAAATACTTATAGAACCACCCCTTTCTAATCTCAGGCTAACATCTTTCAACAAAAATGTTCATTGAGAAGAAAAGTAGAACACAAACCGAGTCGACTTGATCAAAAGGCATGTATGAACAGCAACATGTTTACCATTGAGAGCTATACAAAGAAATAAGTGTTATAGTTTCAGTCGTATTTTTGAGTATTTACAGTTACATGATGCTATTCAGATGATCTATTGCCAATGAGTTATAACTGGAACAATAATAGAACCACAGGATGCAACAAAATCATTCCATTTTCAAGATCTGTTACTAGTACATTTGTTTTTCTCATTAACTCAGTCACAAACCACAAGATTAATCAGTAAACAAAAGTTTGAAATTTACCAAATTCTAGCAGAGTTCTATTTCGGCTATTGGAGATGCTTGATGAAGTGTCAATAACTTCTTAGGAAGCATCAGCAGATCAGCTGTCCATTGTCACCACACCAAACACTTCCGAGTTGGGACGAATAGTCATTTTCAACTCCATCACCATCAGACGTATCACTACCAGACGCATCTCAAACGAGAGTAAAGCTAACATTGCAAAGAGAACAGTATTAGAATAGTGCAATGGCAATACACACAGAGACAAACAAACCCGAATGGAAGAAAAAAAGTAATAGGTAATATTACCTCCCAACAGTCATCGCTCATGGTTACATCTTTGACATGGTCAAGGCTTTCCAAAAGTCCTCTTAAAATTTCCTGGTAAGATATCTCGGACTTCCCCCAACGGATAGAATAGTCTAAGTCAGCTTCGATCAAAGAAGACACATCTTGCAACACAAGCTCTTTCAAAATCAACTCATTTTTTATAGTCAACGACGATATGTAAGGAGCATTGATTTTGATACAATTTATATAAACCTCCTCGTATGTGTCAAACTCATGATGAGAGTTGTATCCAGAAAACACCAACTCTTTAACGCTCTTTGAAGTAATATTAATCCGCCTATAACCATAGCAATCATTCAACTCCAAAGATTCCAAGCAATGACTTCCGGATAATATCTTCTCGATCATATCTTCATCCAAAGTCACAGAAGATAAACACAAACACTCGAGTCTTTCCCAACTAATCGCACCATTAGGAGGATTAAACGGACACCACGACAGCTTCACACGTTTAAAACACAAATTGTTGAAAAACAACTCATCATCATAGCTAAACGGACCCCCTACTCCTACATCCCATAACCGTAAATCAACCTCTTCAACATTACGGCTAATAGCATAACGGATCCAATTATTTGCTCGTGATTTGAACTCAGCATTAATGAGACTACTGTAATTGATATCAAGTTTGAATTTTTTAAGACTAAGATTTGTAGGACACTGATTTAGGGTGCTGTCGATAAAAGAAATGTAACCATGGAGATCAGTTTCTTTACCTACTAAACCTGTGACGTCATCCTCCTTTGAGAAAATGAGATGAGGAAGTGAAGTCCAGAGGTTCTTCCATCGTGTAGAGATAGTAGTTGTTGTTTTGATAATCTCTTTGGTAGTGCAGTCCAAATGAGACATGATATTATTGACTAACATTTCATCCTTTAACTCGTTTAATCTATCTACTCCTTCCATACTTATTCGACCAAATAGACTTTGTGCTTTTAAAATAACAGACTGTTCCGTAGCTATACCAACTGCCATACACAACGAGAAATGAAATGTTAGAAACCGCGGATATATCAAGAAGTGGCAAGATGGGCGGTCAAAACGGGAAAACTGAATTATATCCTAATATAAGAAGACAAGCTCATGTTCTGTACAAAAACGAAGATAGAAATACGAAGAATAACCACTACAGACCACTAGCAATGCCATAGCCCATACGTCATAGCTAAATCAAATACATGGGCCCTAAGTTTGCGCCTAAATGCTCATATTTGTAGGCGGTGTTTGTTAAACGTGTTTGCCCTCGTATTCTGTTTTAATACATAAGAGAAGACGTTTTGATCTAAATATTTCAGAAGTGAATAAGCTAATTTAACTTGTTTATTTGAGAAACCCATAAGCATATAGTAGCAATCAGTTTTAAACAAGCAATCCCAAACACCGCCTAAATAGCACTAAATATTTGGAGGTGTTTGTTTAAGCTTATATGTGGGCTTATGAGCTTATATTTCAGAAGCCTTATTTTTGTGGCTTATTTCGAGAGTTATTGGCTTATATAAGCTTATTATTATTATATAAGATGCTTATATAAGCCCATAAGCTGAAAACAAATAAGCTCATAAGCGCGCACATATAAGCTTAAACAAACACCCCCAAATACCACTTTAAAACACAATGCATATGGAATGATGATATAAACTACGTAGTATTTAGTTGCCTATACAATTTAAGAAAAATTACGCCCTATAAACAGCCCTCAAATCAGCACACACAAAAAAAAGCTAAAAAAACACATAAACTACACTTAAAATATCTCAAATAAGCACTTCTGAAATAAGCTGAAAACAAGACTCAAATAACTATAAACAATACTCCAATCAAAATCCAATGGGATTAGTCGGCTCGCAATGTCGAGTCAGAAACCCGGGTAAAAAAAAAAGGTTAAAAAGCATCAAAATCGGTTAGGGTTTGAAAACAACCATTGGTGAGAATCAGTGACACTTCTAGAGCGACGGAGATACGACGATGGTGATGGTGTTAAAGGAAAACGTGATTTAAAGGAAACGGGATGGGCGGGTGTTTTAAAACAAAAGAACATATTGTTTTCTAGTTTTCTTTATTAGACCAAGCTTAATAAGCAAGTTTTGTTTATTAGATCAAGCTTACTAAGGAAGCCACCAAACCGCATTTAATAACGAAGGGATTAAGTAAGAAGAATAATTATAATATATTTTAGCCACACATTTCAAATTAGGGGAAAAATTTAAAGAAAGATGCAACCACTTTTGTAGGTGCATCTAAAATGTGTGGTTGTGGTTACTTCTTATCATTCTCATTTTAATTATTCTTCTTATTTGATCCTAATAAAATAATAAACTTCACCATCAAAACATATATCATTTAGACACAAATATATGTCACTAAAACCATTGAATAAAAATACAGACCCACACAATAAAAGCTTTCACGACTCGGTAGTCGACACGACCAAGTCTTGCACTTTTTTTCCTTCTAAGACGAGTGTTGTGAAAGGAGTGTAACAATGTAGACGCATCAAAATGGGGTGAAGACCTTTTAGTCTTCATTGCCCATGGTCTTAAAGTAGTAAATAGATTTTTTTTTCTTCTTTTAATAATTTTGTTAAAAAACACTACGATATTTGTTTGCTTTGTTTTTCAAAAACATTTTTTGAAATTAAACTCACCCTTAATAATCTTGAAACAGAGATATCTAAGTTATTTATGAAAAATTCTGGAAAAAGCGAAGATATTAGATCGCGAATTGAAAAAAAAGTTAGATCGTGATTTGATGTAATTAATCACGAATTAAAGTAATTAAATCTTGAATTGAAAAAATATATTATGATTAAAGAAATTAAAATGAAGAAACTAGTGCATCGTTGTTTAAAAAAAAGTAAATCACGCAAAAATGTATTATACTTAATGTAAATTTAAATTTTAGGTGTTTAACTTTAATTTTCTCAATTTAATGTATCTAAGTTATTTTTTTGTGCAATGTAAGGTTTTTTTTTTAACTTTTCGAAAGATGTTATCGGTTATCATTTTAGCCGAAATGACTTTTAAATGCTCGATTAAAACACAATCATCTAAAATGGTTGATACCAACATTTGATAGTCAAATTAAGTTTCTTATTTTTATAGCCATGTATAAAAATATAATCAAGAACTCAGTTTCGGTTGTAAAGAGATAAAGGGTGCAAATCAGTCGAGTTGCACGTAAGCTACTCAAGCTTTACTAACTTAAAAAATGAGCTTGAGCCTGAGCTTTTTATGATCCTGAACCAAACTCGAGTTTCAAATATAGATTACGACCCAAGCTCTCGAGCTTGATAAAGAAGGCTCGAAACAAGTCGAGCTCGACCTCAAGCCCGGTGCTAAACGAGTCAGGCTCGGCCCCACTCGTTTAGACCCTTAAAAAAAAACCATCTTTGTTCCTATCCTCTTTTCATATTTGTTGGACTATGAAATATATAGTAAACTCATCACCTTTAGCGACACTTTTAACCCAAGCCTTAAACTCAAACTCACCATCCAAACACACCCAAATCATCCATGCCCAGATTATCAAATCCGCATTCTCTTCAGAAACATTCATTTTAAACAGACTCATTGACACATACAGCAAATCTGGCCTTTTTAACGATGCATACAAGGTGTTCGACGAAATGCCTGAACGAAATGTATTCTCATGGAACACAGTTTTAGCAAGTTTAACGAATACGGGTCGGTTAGATGAGGCGAGAAAGGTCTTTAGCCAAATGGGTATCACTGATCAGTGTTCGTGGAATAGTATGGTGTCAGGGTTTGGGAAATATGATAGGTTTAAGGAGTCTGTTGAGTTTTTTGTACGTATGCATGGCGAGGGGTTTGTTCTTAATCAGTATTCGTATGGGAGTGTGCTTAAGTCGTGTGCGGGTTTGAGAGATGTGAGGATAGGTGTGCAGGTGCATGGGTCTGTTGTCAAGAGTCCGTATGAAGGAGATGTTTATATGGGAAGTGCGCTTATTGATATGTACGCCAAATGTGGGAATGTGGGCTGTGCGGAGAAAGTTTTTGATGGGATGAGTTTTAGGAATGTGGTGACGTGGAATAGCTTGATCACGTGTTATGAGCAGAATGGTCCGGCTAGTGAAGCTGTTTATGTGTTTAAGAAGATGATGGATGGCGGGTTTGAACCTGATGAGGTTACGCTGGCGAGTGTGATCAGTGCGTGTGCGACCTTGTCGGATTTGAATTTAGGACGGGAACTTCATAATCGGATTGTGAAATTTAACAAGTTAAGGGATGATCTTGTCATATCTAACGCCTTGGTTGATATGTATGCTAAATGTAGTAAAATAGGCGAAGCAAGATGGATTTTTGATACAATGCCGCTTAGAAATATTGTAAGTGAAACTTCGATTATTAGTGGTTATGCAAAGTCTGCTAATGTTGAAACTGCGCGTTCAATATTTGTTAATATGCCAGATAGGAATATAGTATCATGGAACGCGCTAATAGCTGGATACACACAGAATGGAGATAATGAAACCGCATTAAAACTTTTCCTCAAACTAAAACAAGATAACGTCTTTCCGACACATTACACTTTTGGGAATCTTCTTGGTGCATGTGCTAACCTTGCTGATTTGAGGTTAGGACAACAAGCTCATACCCATGTCGTAAAACACGGGTTCAAATTTGAACTTGGGCCCGAAAGTGATATATTTGTAGGCAACTCGCTTATAGATATGTATGTCAAGTGTGGGTCCGTAGAAGATGGAAAACAAGTGTTTATAAAAATGGTCCATAGAGATTTGGTATCGTGGAATGCAATCATAGTCGGGTTTGCTCAAAACGGTTATGGCGTTGAGACCATTGATTTGTTTAAAGAGATGTTGGCATCTGGTGAAAAACCAGATCATGTTACAATGATCGGCTTACTTTCTGCTTGTAGCCATGCAGGTTTAGTAGATGAGGGTCGTCGTTATTTTTACTCAATGAGTAAAGAATATGGGGTAGAACCAATGAGGGATCATTACGCGTGTATTGTGGATCTTCTTGGTCGAGTTGGCTGTCTTGATGAAGCCAAGAACTTAATCGACACAATGCCAATACAGCCCGATGCTGTTGTATGGGGGTCTTTACTTGGTGGTTGTAAAGTACATGGTAACATGGAGTTAGGAAAGTATGTGGCGGAAAAGCTTATAGAAATAGACAGTAACAATTCGGGTCCGTATGTTTTGCTTTCAAATATGTATGCTGAACAGGGGAGTTGGGGTGATGTGAAACGAGTGAGAAAGGTTATGAAGCAACGAGGTGTTGTTAAACAACCGGGTTGTAGCTGGATTGAAATTCAGGGTAAATTTCATGTTTTTATGGTGAAAGATAAACGGCAAGCTAAAAAGAAGGAAATTTATTCAACATTGAGAAATTTATTTAAAGTAATGAAGTTGTTCGGATATGTTCCTAATGCTCGTGATTTGGAGGCAAGTGAAGAAGAGAGTTCGGATTTAAACACATTGGAACCCGAAGAACTCGACGTACGTATAGAGGTGGATGTTGCATAACTTCGAGGTCAGTTAGAAACATTTTTGAAACACTGTAGGCTATTTTTTTGTTGTAAACTAACCATTAATTTTGAGGAAGCAACAGCAGTATACACTTATTTGGTGTATAATGTACACAACTACACATGTTAATCAAATATAAACAAAACACTAATGATTGGTCATTATATTGGTCTGGTCTCATCAACAATAGGATTGCTCTGTTTTCGGCTTTGTTTCACACCCTTACTAGTTGTTTTGAAGGGGTCAATTTGTAGTATACCTTGCTAATAGACGAATAATGGTTATAGTATTGGTCCTGCATTAGTTTGAGAGAGTCTAGAGTTACAAAATGCCACAACATCAATAGGTACAGACTGCTGCCCAGCATGGCAGCGCTGTTCCAGGCTCTGGTTTGGGTGCTGCTGTCTTAGTTCCTATAGTGATCGAAAGTTTGAGTCGCAAAGCCCATACACCATAGGGATACACGGATTTGTGTATAGACTTAAACCAATTGTTTATATGATGACTTGATTAGTCAGTATGTTCTTGCTCTAAATAGACTTATTATGTCCCATTGTCTAGCTTTGTTGGTATCCTTTTTCATTTCTTTTGTTTTATTAACTTTTTCCAGTCCATTAGCTTGCCTTAATGATTTTTAATTTGGATAACCAAAAAGTTGGATAAAATCAATCCACGTTCCTTGTCTTAATACATCAACTTTTGTAGATTATTATAAGAAACAAAGTGAAAACCTTTCTGAATAATGCATCCCAAATCCATGGATCATACTACAGACGATTTATAGTAGTGGAAAGCTATCCAAACTTTTTGGTTCTGGTGCAAATATGACTACTAAGAGCTAAAGTCACTATGATTACCCAATCATTAGAGATGGCACTAATAAAAATAGTGACTATTGGATTAATCTGCACTCTGCAGCACCTTTTCTTTTTCTTTCCTGCTTTGAATCGAATAACAGAAAATACTAATGATCAATACGGAGTATATGATGACATTTTAATAATAAATGAACATGGAGAGAAAAGAAAATAGGGATTTTACAGTTTTGGTGTGTTTGTACTTTGAATGACTTTTGATCCACTTAGCAGGTATGACCCATACTCATCTTAACAAATTGTTTTGTTTTGCCCTTTCACACCATATTCCCCGGCACAAGACATACACTGATAACAAGGGGTTGCTTATGTGCATTCCTCATTCAGAAGTTGGAAGAATGTCCAACGTAGCTATGAATCGGAAATTTTAAAGGACGGCCTATACGTGCTTAAATGATCATATCAGCCTATCACATTATAAATTATAAATCATAGACTATAACAAACATAGCAAAGTGGAAATGTCATACCTATGACACAGATATGATGATTTTATGAAACTGGTGCCTTGATTCAATTGATATACCTGATCATGGTAGATGATATCCACAAAGAAGTGTATAGCTTGAGTAGGTTTCACCATCTTGCTGAATCCTGTATCCTTTTATCACAGAACAATTTTTAATGTAATCGTTGATTATCTCAGAAAGTTACTTTTCTTTTCTTTCTTATGCACTTTCTAGTTTTATATTGACAACGATATGGTTCTTTTTTACCAATCAGTAAAGATGCTGCAAGTAAATGGCACTGACCATGTTTTGAAAGTGATTATGTTATATATTTTGCTTAACATATATAGCTGTGACAAAACAAGCTGCATTTTAAGAATGTGATAAATAAGTACTCCGTAATAAGTTGTTTGAGTGTTTGACGAGTTATTACGTGCGAACTGATTAGATAGTTAGACTTTGTTTCTTGCTGCTGCTCCCAAACTTGTTACATAAATTCATAAAGCTGTTAATTAACACATAAATATTTTTACATAGCTACTATCGTTTTCGCTATACTTGAACATTAGAAATTGATTATCTGCTACTTGAAGATGTAATTATCAGATAATCACTTGCAAAAAGCAATGCCAATATGCCATACACCCATGGAAGACGGATGCGTCACAACTTTGTAATTACCCTGTGCATCTGATGTTCTATTTTGTAATTCCCTTAGTCGACACACAGTTTTAGAAAAGTCAATGCAAACCTATAAGATAAGATGTTACTTGGAAGTGGGCACTTATTTTGGGACAAATAGTAAGGTGGACACTTATTCTGGGGTGGAGGTAGTAAAACACTTTCTATTTTCTGAAACATAAATACAACAGAGCATCTTTAAGGTGGAGATCTCAAACATTAATAAAAAAAATCCAAAGATGCTAATTAGAAAATACAATAAGGAACTGAACCAAAATGGAATCCAAAATCAATCTGCCATTATATTTGGAGGATCACGATTCACGAATCAGGTATTTTACAGTTTTGGTGTGTAGGTACTTTGAATGACTTTTGATCCACTTAGCAGGTATGACCCATACTCATCTTAACAAATTGTTTTGTTTTGCCCTTTCACCATATTCCCCGGCACAAGACATACACTGATAACAAGGGGTTGCTTATGTGCATTCCTCATTCAGAAGTTGGAAGAATGTCCAACGTAGCTATGAATCGGAAATTTTAAAGGACGACCTATACGTGCTTAAATGATCATATCAGCCTATCACATTATAAATATAAATCATAGACTATAACAAACATAGCAAAGTGGAAATGTCATACCTATGACACAGATATGATGATTTTATGAAACTGGTGCCTTGATTCAATTGATATACCTGATCATGGTAGATGATATCCACAAAGAAGTGTATAGCTTGAGTGGGTCTCACCATTTTGCTGAATCCTATATCCTTTATCATAGAACAATTTTTAATGTAATCGTTGATTATCTCAGAAAGTTACTTTTCTTTTCTTTCTTATGCACTTTCTAGTTTTAATTGACAACGATATGGTTCTTTTTTACCGATCAGTAAAGATGCTGCAAGTAAATGGCACTGATCATGTTTTGAAAGTGATTATGTTATATATTTCGCTTAACATATATAGCTGTGACAAAACAAGCTGCATTTTAAGAATGTGATAAATAAGTACTCCGTAATAAGTTGTTTGAGTGTTTGACGAGTTATTACATGCGAACTGCATTGAATAGTTAGACTTTGTTTCTTGCTGCTGCTCCCAAACTTGTTACAATAAATTCATAAAGCTGTTAATTAACACATAAATATTTTTACATAGCTACTATTGTTTTCGCTATACTTGGAACATAAGAAATTGATTATCTGCTAATTGAAGATGTAATTATCAGAGAATCACTTGCAAAAAGCAATGCCATACACCCATGGAAGACGGATGCGTCACAACTTTGTAATTACCCTGTGCATCTGATGTTCTATTTTGTAATTCCCTTAGTCGACACACAGTTTTAGAAAAGTCAATGCAAACCTATAAGATAAGATGTTACTTGGAAGTGGGCACTTATTTTGGGAAAAATTAAAATAGTAAGGTGGACACTTATTCTGGGAAGGAGGTAGTAAAACACTTTCTATTTTCTGAAACATAAATACAACAGAGCATCTTTAAGGTGGAGATCTCAAACATTAATAAAAAATCCAAAGATGCTAATTAGAAAATACAGTAAGGAACTGAACCAAAATGGAATCCAAAATCAATCTGCCATTATATTTGGAGGATCACGATTCACGAATTCAGTCTTCATTCAGAGTCAATTGCCTGTCCTTAACCGCATCATGAATTGAGAATCAGTATGGGAAGCACATATTTCACCAAATCAGAACTCTTAACCAGATTGACCTGACCCGCTCACACTTAACAGCAGAGTTACCAGAACCTTCGGGTTTGGAAAGTTATATATGCAGAAGTGACTTATTTCAGGGGCTGAAGCTTGGTTGCTTTAAAGCGGCTAGATCGTAAATATGGGCAAGGAGACCCTGAGTTCTTTAAAGAAATCAGGATGCTTTCCTGTTACAAACATGAAATCTCATCCCCCTCATGAGATTTTGTAGCGAAGGGGTGAGATGATCCTCGTGTATGAGCATGCATCACGTGGAAGTCTTGACCGCCTATTAAATGACGCCACTCTCACGTGGACGCAACGTATCAAGATATGCTTTAATGCAAGCTTAGTCCCTTTGCAGCATCAAGGCATATCTTGAGACGCGGTGTCCACGGGAGAGTGACGTCATTTAATACACTGTCAAGACTTCCACGAGATGCATCCTGGTACACGAGGATCATCACTGTCGTCGCTGCAATATCCCATTAGAGAACTGAGATTTCATGTTGTGACATGAAAGCACCATGAGTTATTTAAAGAATTCGGTGGCTCCTTGCCCATATTTACGATCTAGATTCTTCAAAGCAATCAGACTTCGGCCTCTAGAGTGATACGTTCTCTAGTATATAAAATAACTAGTTCCGACAACTTTGTTGTCATAAAAAGTTGTCGGTGGCTGATTTGATCTGTTCAAGTTTGATTTGATTATGTTCAAACTCCTTGAAAGAGGATACCTTTATTTGTTGATTGCTGAAATGAGAAGCTAATTAACAATTTTCGGTCTGTGATATTCTGGCTACATCTAGACTTATCTTTTTTTGTGTGGTGTGTGGCTGGTGGGGATAAGGTGGTGTTGTTTAAATAATACTCCATATGGGAAATAAGGGGTGTTTGGGAAGTATGATTTTTTTATTTTTTATTTTATTTATTTTATTTTTTATTTTTTTTTATAATGTTTTTCTGCATCATCAACAATTAATGCTTAATAAAATAACATCTCAGTGCATGTTCTCATCATGTGCCATGATCTCTTCTCCCAATCACTGACATACCAAAAAGAAAATGTAAAGATAAAAACATTTTCTTATCATGTGAAAATTATGCTTGTTGCTTTTAGGAGTGAGCTGTTTTATTTAAACAACTTCATTTGCAATTAATCAGATAAGCAATCCTAAACATTCTGTAAAATGCCTTTCTTTTGTATCAAAAAGCAATAAGCGGTTTTAATAAGCAATCTGAAAAACCCCTGCATTGTCATGTCTTTGTTTAAGGAGTGTTATTTGAATGTCGCTTGACAACAAAATCTAATATGACATTGATTCTTTGATGTTCTGCTTATCATAAGTGTCGTTTATATTAACTGACTTTTCTATCATTTTGACATAAATGTTGTATATGTCTAATCGGACCCAACTTATAAACTAATCTACGTGAAAATAGGTCATTTCAATTTAAATAAAACTTCCAACAACCTAAAACAAGAAGAAGATAAGGTTTCGAGTTTCGACTTTGGAGTGGGTGGCAGATAAGATTTTCCTACAACTTACCACCACTATCAATCTTGATGTTTAATCGTTTATTTACTTTTCCTAGTTGCTTAATTCATATGCTATGACGACCATAGTATTTCTTACATAATAGGCAAGCAGCACTGCAACATAATTTTAACTCATGATGTTCAAACATAGAGCCTTGTGACTAGCATACATACAAAATAACAGTAGATCTAGACTCAAAAAATGTGCAACATGCATTGATAATTTTACTATATACTTATCTAGCATGTAACATTGTTATGGTAAGTTCATTGGTTGAATGATTTAATCCACTTGTAGTACTTGAGGAATTACTAGTTTCTGTTGTAACTTTTTCGTAGAAGAAACCAGGCTGCTTAGGTTGGGGCAATTCACCTTCACTCCCAAACATTAGAACCACAGAAGCCATAGTTGGTCTGTCTTCTGGTCGTTGTTGAACACACAATAAGCCCACATGGATCGACCTTATTACTTCTGTTAGGTTTATGGACTCATCTAAAGATGCTGCAACCAGCTCCAATGATTTGCCTTCGTTATGGAGCCACCAGGCCTAACAAAACAGAAAAAAGCAATAACAAACCGTAAGCATAAGAGTACGATAAGATATAGAGTGGCGTATTGTGACCATACTTACATGTCCAATAAGGTTGTTGCTATGTTCTTTGTGGGTGAACCCTCTGTTTCTTTTTCCGGTCACAATCTCTAACACTAGAACACCAAAGCTGAATACATCTGATTTTACTGAAAAAATACCGTCTCCCGCATACTCTGGTGCCATGTAGCCACTGCAACAAATTGTTTGGTTAATTTTAAGAAATTATACTCATGAGGGGTGGGGGTTGGCATTGCGTTTTGAAAGTGATCATGTGATATGGAATAACCAAAATCAGATAATCATCTGCAATAAAACATATTGCATGAAATAGTGTTTGGCTGTGCTTCAGTTGCATAATGTAAACTAGTTGTTTGACTGTGCTTAATATTTTTTGATTATTAATGAATATACGTGTAAAACTGACGCTTAATGTTTGTAAGATGAAATTCAGTTTTGTTCAACTACTCTAAAACTGAAAATTTGACTCCTATAAATTGAAATAACCAGTATAAGTTTCACTGTAGCCAAGCACTAGAAAATGATTATCACCTTAAATAATCACTTTCAAAGTACAACACCAACACCAAACACCCTTTTAATAGATATGCTAAAAGTGACCAAGGGTAAGTATAGAGTCTCACTATGTCCCAACCACTCTGTTTGTGTTTGCCTCCATCTCATTTCCTCCAAAGCTTCTGGCCATACCGAAATCTGATATCTTTGGGATCATATCATGGTCAAGCAAAATATTGCTGACTTTAAGATCCCTATGGATAATTCTTAGTCTAGAATCTTGATGAAGATAAAGCAGTCCCCTAGCAATCCCCTTTATAATTTGAAAACGCGTAGGCCAATCAAGTACTTGACTTTGAGTTCCATCTGCATGTTTACATCTGAGTTATGTACTATTTTCGTAAATTAAGGGGTGTTTGGGCTTGCTTGTTTAAAACAGCTCATCTCCTACAACACTAAGCCTGTAACAACCTGCTTATTATAAGTGCTTATATGCTCCAATATAAGCAGATAAACAGTTTCAACCAAACACTCAAAACTTTTTATCTGCTTTTAAAAGCACTTAAATAAGCAAAATCCCAAACACCACTTTTGAACACGCCTTTTGTTAAGAGAATCATACCAAATATAAAAGAGTCGAGGCCTTTGTTTCTCATGTATTCATACACTAACATTCTTTCTGCTCCCTTGATGCTGCAGCCTAAGAGTCTTACGAGATTCCGGTGCTGCAACTTGGCAATAGTGATTACTTCATTCTTGAATTCACTTAGTCCTTGAGTTGAAGTCCTTGAAAGCCGCTTCACTGCTACTTCCTGCCCGTTTTCCAGCACGCCCTGAAAAAAGAGCTTTTGAGGTAAGTATGATTTATATTCCCTTATGCAATATCTTGAAAACATTTGTGGGTGGGGTGCATTGTGGTATGGAAATTATTAGAATTAGCATATCAGTTGGTAATAAACAGGCTGGACCAGATGATCATATGTTGGAAGTGTTTGACAAATTCTGATTTGTTAAAGACATAATAGGTAAAGCCTCTTTAAAAAAAAGTACTTTTTCATTTGTCCCATACTTGACAGTTGTGACATTGTACTTTTTGTGCACATTTTAGTCATTAAAAGATGATTTCGTGTCCCATTTGAGTCATTTTGTAAACCGTATTCTTTAACACTTTTTGTATGACTCAGCGTCATATGAATGTAACATTTTATATCAAGTTTGAAATGCAATTTTTAGGGGAGTTTTGGTTATATGACTCAATCTGGACCCAAAGTTACCTGTTAACGACTCAAACGTACAAAAAAGTATAATGACCAAAACGGGACATAACGAGTAGATTACTATGGAGAAAACCATATATGAACGAGCAAGATCAACATTCTTTCATTCTAGCAAAATGCTAGGTTAAATACTTGTTTTTACCTTGTAAACAGGTCCAAAACCACCTTCGCCAAGCTTATTATTTTCTGAAAAGTTGTTGGTGGCTTTACGTAATATATGGAAGTCTATCAGTGGTAGTTCTAGATCATCCTTAGAGTCTTCATTATCAGGACCATGTCCATTATCTTTCTCTAGTGTTCCTGATAGATAGGGACTGTCAATCAAACTATATAAATTGAACGGTTAATAATGACCCAAGCAATTACCTTGTTGCTTTAGCTTCCTCTTCTTATATCGATAGAATACACACACAGAAAGTATTATGACCAATAATATGGATATTATTGGGACAATGATCTTTACTAGTCTTGCACTCGAGCTTTTACCTTTTGCTGCAGTGACCATAGTTACTCGTTAAACAGATAAATTAGATTCGTAACAAGAACAAACTGTAGGGTGAAATGTGATTTAACTGAGAGGGTGTTTGGGATTGCATATTTAGTTGCTTATCTTTGTAAGCACATAAGTAGTTTCAATACAATATCTTAGCTACGTTCCTTTTTTTACTGTGCTTATTCAGAGTAAAATAAGCAACTAAGCAGTTTATTATAACACTCAAAACAGCTAGTGCCTAAAAATAAGCAGATAAGCACTTAAATAAGCAATCCCAAACATCCTTTTAGAGTAATAAGCACTTTAAAATATGCAGGTTGGTGCTTAGTTCCAAGCAGATAAGTGGTTTGAAATAAACACCCTTTGATTACCTAATTCAGAGGCTGGCATTCTTATATAAAGATCCTGCCCGTTTTCCGTAAACGTTCTGATATCCATCAAGTCACCAAACCATAACAAACACCCGCTTCCTTTCCCAGTTATATTCTGAGTTGTGTAAGCAGTACACGAACAGTTCCTCTTGCACATCCTTGCACATTCATCAAGTTTCATAGTCAAATCAAACCATGACCTTTGTGTATCTGGCAACTTTATATTCGAATATTTCCTAAACCCTTCATCCGGTCCACAATTCAAAGGGGTCGAACGCTTACACCCTTGAGACCAATCTGCTACATTCCACTGGTCCACATTATTAGAATTAGCATATCAGTTGGTAATAAACAGGCTGGACCAGATGATCATATGTTGGAAGTGTTTGACAAATTCTGATTTGTTAAAGACATAATAGGTAAAGCCTCTTTCACAAAAAAAATCCAATGTACTTTTTCATTTGTCCCATACTTGACAGTTGTGACATTGTACCTTTTGTGCATATTTGAGTCATTAAAAGATGATTTCGTGTCCCATTTGAGTCATTTTGTAAACCGTATTCTTTAACACTTTTTATATGACTTAGCGTCATATGAATGTAATATTTTATATCAAGTTTGAAATGCAATTTTTAGGGGAGTTTTGGTTATATGACTCAATCTGGACCCAAAGTTACCTGTTAACGACTCAAACGTACAAAAAAGTATAACGACCAAAACGGGACATAACAAGTACATTACTATGGAGAAAACCATATATGAACGAGCAAGATCAACATTCTTTCATTCTAGCAAAATGCTATGTTAAATACTTGTTTTTACCTTGTAAACAGGTCCAAAGCCACCTTCACCAAGCTTATTATTTTCTGAAAAGTTGTTGGTGGCTTTACGTAATATATGGAAGTCTATCAGTGGTAGTTCTAGATCATCCTTAGAGTCTTCATTATCAGGACCATGTCCATTATCTTTCTCTAGTGTTCCTGATAAATAGGGACTGTCAATCAAACTATATAAATTGAACGGTTAATAATGACCCAAGTAGTTACCTTGTTGCTTTAGCTTCCTCTTCTTATATCGATAGAATACACACACAGAAAGTATTATGACCAATAATATGGATATTATTGGGACAATGATCTTTACTAGTCTTGCACTCGAGCTTTTACCTTTTGCTGCAGTGACCATAGTTACTCGTTAAACAGATAAATTAGATTCATAACCAGAACAAACTGCAGGGTGAAATGTGATTTAACTGAGAGGGTGTTTGAGATTGCATATTTAGTTGCTTATTTTTGTAAGCACATAAGTAGTTTCGATACAACATCTTAGCTACGTTCCTTTTTTTTTACTGTGCTTATTTAGAGTAAAATAAGCAAAGAAGCAGTTTATTATAACACTCAAAACAGCTAGTGCTTAAAAATAAGCAGATAAGCACTTAAATAAGCAATCCCAAACATCCTTTTAGAGTAATAAGCACTTTAAAATATGCAAGTTACTGCTTAGTTCCAAGCAGATAAGTTGTTTGAAATAAACACCCTCTGATTACCTAATTCAGAGGCTGGCATTCTTATATAAAGATCCTGCCCGTTTTCCGTAAATGTTCTAATATCCATCAAGTCACCGAACCATAACAAACACCCGCTTCCTTTCCCAGTTATATTCTGAGTCGTGTAAGCAGTACACGAACAGTTCCTCTTGCACATCCTTGCACATTCATCAAGTTTCATAGTCAAATCAAACCACGACCTTTGTGTATCTGGCAACTTTATATTCGAATATTTCCTAAACCCTTCATCCGGTCCACAATTTAAAGGGGTCGATCGCTTACACCCTTGAGACCAATCTGCAACATTCCACTGGTCTGGTGACGTGGGCTCGAACCCTCTCAAACATCCACAAGCTGGTGAATTGTTAATGCTACAACTAGCAAATGAACCACATAGAGCATACCTGTCACAGTTATCAGTCTGTGGAGTCATGTATACTAACCAGTCTTGCCTACTTTCAATCCATAACAACCGTTCGAAGCTACCCGTTGGTCTAATTACCAGTCGTGTGAAAACCGAACTATTAACTAAATCAAAATGATAATACATTTCTTTTTCATTAAGAACAAACCCAAATCTATATATCGAATTTGGTCTCGTATTTGGTTCACCACTAAACCGAATTCCATTCCATGGACCTGCACGAAACTTGATTGTGGAACCATCCCTAACGATCATTTGCGGGTACCCNTAGTTACTCGTTAAACAGATAAATTAGATTCGTAACAAGAACAAACTGTAGGGTGAAATGTGATTTAACTGAGAGGGTGTTTGGGATTGCATATTTAGTTGCTTATCTTTGTAAGCACATAAGTAGTTTCAATACAATATCTTAGCTACGTTCCTTTTTTTACTGTGCTTATTCAGAGTAAAATAAGCAACTAAGCAGTTTATTATAACACTCAAAACAGCTAGTGCCTAAAAATAAGCAGATAAGCACTTAAATAAGCAATCCCAAACATCCTTTTAGAGTAATAAGCACTTTAAAATATGCAGGTTGGTGCTTAGTTCCAAGCAGATAAGTGGTTTGAAATAAACACCCTTTGATTACCTAATTCAGAGGCTGGCATTCTTATATAAAGATCCTGCCCGTTTTCCGTAAACGTTCTGATATCCATCAAGTCACCAAACCATAACAAACACCCGCTTCCTTTCCCAGTTATATTCTGAGTTGTGTAAGCAGTACACGAACAGTTCCTCTTGCACATCCTTGCACATTCATCAAGTTTCATAGTCAAATCAAACCACGACCTTTGTGTATCTGGCAACTTTATATTCGAATATTTCCTAAACCCTTCATCCGGTCCACAATTCAAAGGGGTCGAACGCTTACACCCTTGAGACCAATCTGCTACATTCCACTGGTCCGGTGACGTGGGCTCGAACCCTCTCAAACATCCACAAGCTGGTGAATTGTTAATGCTACAACTAGCAAATGAACCACATAGAGCATACCTGTCACAGTTATCAGTCTGTGGAGTCATGTATACTAACCAGTCTTGCCTACTTTCAATCCATAACAACCGTTCGAAGCTACCCGTTGGTCTAATTACCAGTCGTGTGAAAACCGAACTATTAACTAAATCAAAATGATAATACATTTCTTTTTCATTAAGAACAAACCCAAATCTATATATCGAATTTGGTCTCGTATTTGGTTCACCACTAAACCGAATTCCATTCCATGGACCTGCACGAAACTTGATAGTGGAGCCATCCCTAACGATCATTTGCGGGTACCCTTGTAAATCAAGCCACACGGTAAACTCACCCAAAGACGGGTCATCCTCACTTTTCCACGACGTAAAATGCCTTTCCAGCCCAGTTACCAAATCTTTACCGAATTTCATCCCAGGAACAAATGTATCTGTTGGAAAATCGAAACTTTGCCATATGGGATCCTCCAGCGTCCCATCTAACCCATCCCGAACTACCAAATTACCAGTATCTAATAACTGACAAACCGGGTTCTTAACCGTAGTAGTTCCCGACCTCCATACAATGTCACCAGACACATTACGGATCATTAAAACTCCCTGGGGAGTGAGAGTCAGCTCACCTGAGGTGTCTGTGATCGGCGTATTCCTGTTAGCTACCCAGATAACAGTTCCTTGTGATATTTGTCTATACCATATTCCAACGTATCGGTTAGTAGAATTCTTGGGACTAAAGAATCCAAGCTCAAAAGTTTCTTGGTTCGAAACAATGGTTTTGCCATCTTTTATAGTTTGGTTTGCTGATATGGTGTCAACTGCTGTTGTACATGTGATCACTAAACATAGTACAACAGCTATGCAAAGCCATAGCATGGTAAGCTGTTGTTTCTTCATCATAAGTTTTGTTGAATTAGTTCATGAAAATGTTCTTTATGTGTTGAAATTATTGGTTAATAATGCTTTATGTTTGAATATTGATATGTTTTGTTGATTGGAATGTTGACTTGTCTAGAAGTACTTTTGAAATTGACCAATTATATGAAGTATCTTTTGGGTTGTTGTATAATAGCATTCACATTAAATCAGTTGCAACTTGCATTTCGTTAAAATTTAAAACTAGCATTCCGACCTAGTTGAATTTTGGAATAGTGTTTGTAAGTCAAGTCAACTTTGTGAAAATGTGGTTTGTAGGTTAGCTTGGCAGATAGGTAACATGGTGAAATAAATGAGTTGATAGTTTAACTTTGTGATAGATCTAATAATCATACTTACCACCCTACATGTAACCAATGTTGTCTTTTGAAGGTGGACAGTGTTGTCTTTCGAAGGTGCGCGAGGTGGCCAATCATCCCGGGCCTCCGAGTTTTGAGAGCCTCAAATTTTTGGACACAAAAAGCTATATGGTGAAAAATCAAGGTGAAAATGCATTTTTGTAGTCCCAGATTTTGGTTAACATAAAAAGTTCGATTATGATAAAATGTTAAAGGTCAAGCACAGTATTCTATAATTATTTAACTTGTAAATAAGAGCCAATTTTAGTGCCTTATATTCAATTTTCGCCCAGGGTCTCCAAAACTCGAAGGAAACCCAATTCTTAGTACGAGTCAAAATGTAGGGTGATAGGTCAAGTTCATGAGAAAATTGTGTAACAAAGACCTGACTTTTAGAGAAGCTCCAAAATTGGCGTGTCAAACAAGTTGTATAATACCAAAGTATTATTAGGGTAACAAGTTCCTTTCTAGTACAAATAAAGCTGTAAAATTTTCACAAACCTAGAAATTTACTTCAGCTAAAAAAAAGGCCTAATTTGAATGAGTCACGCTTCTATAAGCAGCCTTTGTTTTGGAGTTTTATATAACGTTGCAAAATTGACTACCGAAACAATACAAGTTGGAAAAGAAAAAGAAAAAAACAATTTTGTTATACTTTTCTTGTTAGCTATAAATGTTGTTGCTGTTTAAAGTAATGTACACTTTCATTTTTATTTAAATTTGTCATAAACATTAAACAAGTCGTCATTGAAGACCACGACTTAAAGTGGGGACATAGATATATTGGTCATTTGTTTGCTATCACAAATCTCTCTTTATTTCATACTGGCAGGCAACATTATCAATAAGGACAGATGTGATGGTTTGGTGTCGACATATGAGTATACAACTATATCACCACTTGCATTATAAACTTTATAAATATAAAAATGTTATTCGATAAATCTTGACTACATAAATTAAATATATACGTTTCATCATGTATATTTATCTTAAAGTAGAGTGAACTCATCCAAAAGTTTTAACATGGTCAACTTGATTAATTTTCGTTTATATATGCAAAATGTGAGTGATGTCCTTTGTGATTACTATTTTAAATGTTAATTACAAAATTTGTCTAATAATTTACACAAATTTTACTTTTTGTTCTTGTACTTTGTTAGTTATACCGATGTCGTGTAGTTGTTCACTTTTAATCAGGATTAAAAAGCGTGTTATGGCGGCGTTAAGACCATGGCGTGACATTCACGTTACAAAATAAACCATGATGTCGACTCTAGGCGTGATCTGAGATGAGGTGTGGAAAGGCGTGATAAGGCGCGCAAAGACACGAGACGTGACGTATTTTTTGAATTCAACTCCGATGAAAAAGGTTTTTTTGAAAGAAACGAAAAAAGGTACATGCAAAAATAGTTTTTTGACTTAATTTCTTATGTATAACATTTCTTTAAACTTGATATATATGAAATATGATATAATATAGAAATCAATAAATATTTTTCATATTTTGTACCGTTTTAAGTCACGTCTTAAAAAATGTTATGACTTCGTCATAGCTCTTAAAACATTAGACTTGACCATACCGCCACGCCCTCATGATATTTATAACCTTACTTGTAACGAGCTATAGTTTTTTCACTCCAATGGTGGTGGCCACAATATGTTCCTGTTGTTAGTTTTGTTAGGCGAACGGGAAATCAATATTTAAAAAGGGTTTATGAATTAGTACAGGAATAAGAAAACCCATTTAGTAAAATTAGCATGGTACTCGTGTAAATCAGCAGTTTGGAGACGAAAGTTGTTTAACGATTTTCTGATCTTATGTTTTTTGGCGAATATTGTTTAACAATTTCCTATAATAGATGATAGTTCTTAAGTATTATGTGTTTGTGTTGTGAGATTGCCGTCATATTATTATAAGCTAGTTAAAAAAATTATTATTTTAACTATAAAATATTAAATTCATTATATTATATTATTGTGATATAAAATTTTATGTCATAATTTAATTTTAAATATTATTTTAACAATAATAAGTTAGTAACAACTCATAATAGAAGATGCGTTAAATTAATTTTTTTAAAACTTCCAAAGATAGAATGTTTTAAATGGGTGGTGATACTTACACCACAAAAAGTGATGCACACATCACAATATCACATCATTATTGCATATGGTACAACATGATATTGCATAAATTGTGGTGTATGCATCACTTTTTATAGTGTAAGTATCAACACCCGTTTCGAATACATTATAAGGGGAAGAGATACGGTTAAATAACCACCAACTAATACCATTACAAGCCCTTCAACATCAAAATGTATTTTTAATTCTTTTTTGATAAGTTATACTACATAAATAACCAGTTTAAGTTTCATCACGGTTTCACTTTTTATATTTTGTACAAAATGTTTGATAAAAATATTGGACCAACCGACCAAGGGTGTTTATCGGTTCAGGTTTTGGGTTTTTTCTCTTCTTATGTTTGGGTTGAAGTTTTTATAAAGCAAAAGCAAAAACCAAACTGAACCAAATTCAAAATGGGTCAAATTGAAACGAAAAACATGTTAGAATTCAGGCCCAATTTCATTTTTGACCTGAAAAACTGGAATTGTATAACTTATAAAAAGTTTTCATTTTATTATACAAATTGTTAGCACCAAATGTGTTCTATTATAAAGCTTAGATAATATATAATTTTTTTTAATAAGCAAAATTGACAGACTTACAAAATGTTATATTATTATAAAAAAAATGAACAAAGTTTAAATGGTATTTTTATATACATAAAAATATTAAATATATAAAAATGTATGTTTTTATAATTCGGTTTTATTACCATCTTGCCAAAATCAAAACCGAATCAAAACCCAAATATATAATCCAGTTCGTCTCGGTTTTGACGAAAAAACCATTATACAAATTTCATTCAGTTTTAATTCGATTCGGTTCAGTTTTGACCTTCGCCAATGAACATCCCTAAATTGGACAAGTTTCTTTAGTCCAACTATACTACCTTTATTGGCCCAACTATCTTGTTGAATATTTTAGACTAAGCTCACTACTAACTAACCGGCCCACTTATAACTTATATAAACAAGGTGGGCGACGATCCGTCGGGGCGTTGTTTAATGTCATTGAACGTTGCACCGGTGTTTAATGCTTAACAGGTCCAATACGTAATATTTAAAAAGCATAGCTAAAAGTAAAAGAAGATAATCAAGTATTCATGTCTTTTTATTAAAGAAAGCGAGTCAATATAAAACCAAACTCATGGGTTGGTTAAGCTGAGTCAAACATGAATTGTTATATAAACGTACCCAAGTTAACAATATCTTACGAAGATTAAATACTCACAGATTTCAACAGTCGAGAAGCCTGGTTGCGCCTTGTCACTACATTTCGTTATGGTCTTTCAGAAACAACACATCTGCCATCTTCAATCGTTGGACTCTTTGCAGGAATTCCAAAAGGTTAGTTGTTTCTGGTGTTGGTTCAAAAATCCCTCATCGACATGTTGCACACAAAGACAACAACAAACTACGATTATTGTAGTTATGAAGAACAGGACACAAACCATGGGCTGCACGGGTCAACGAAACTCATGATTATAATTATGTAGGTCATACATAAGGCAAAAAAACCTTTTAAGCAATTTATTACCATTCAGTCAAACAAATGTCCGCCTTTAACTGGCACACCTTGATTCTCTTGTACTACCTAATTCACACAAAAAAAATGTGTGTGTATAAGAAAAAAAAATAAAAATAAAAAAAAAATAAAAAAATAAAAGGTAGTTTTTGTTTTAAGCCGCAGCCGTTGTGGAAGCCCAAAATACAACCCAAAATATTTTTTTATAATTTATTAAACCACATGAAAGGACATAGTTTCATATGTTGTTTAGTATAGTATTAAAATGTGAATTTCGTACGTTGCTTTGTTGTTGCGATTATTCTGATATCGACAATATAGTACGCAATTTTAGAATATGTATAATGTCATTTTTCCTGCAACTATGTTTTGACATCTACATTTTGAGATAGATTTGATCACTTTATAGCCTAAATTTTACATTTCATTGTTCCTAATCTTTAAAAACTGAAGCGTCTACAGAAAATCTTAACCATCTAAAGTCACTTTTATAGAACCACAAATATTTAGTGAACTCCGTGTATAGATGACTGATCAATAACAGAATTCTTAAACTGATCAATAACAGAACTATTGGATATACTATTAATGTATTTAGCCAATGATGCTTTTGTCGTACTCTCACATACTTGTAAGAACGATAACGCACCCATAAAATTTTAGTGTAAGTGAAAAACATAATTTAAAGCTATAGAGTATGTACATAAACATACCGTCCTTTTTTTTGCTTGTGTCCCAATCACGGCCCCATAGAATCATGAATGTTCACTGAACCCATGTTTTTTACAAACAGCTGACCAGAAATGTGTGGACGATAATTGTCGCAAAAAGGGCTAAATTAGATAAGTATGGTTATCTTTCCCATCTGCAATAAGGGCCAGGTATCATTATGCTAAACATGACCGCTTCAACCGTGTCGCCCACTTCAAGCTTTTTCTGCACCACTAACGTCATAAAGAAGAAAAAGTAAACAAAATAGGTGAATGAAATACTTACTTCGCGCCACAGCTTGGAACCCATTCAGCACCTGAACCGCCTGATCTTCATGACTCATTCNAATGTCGTATATAAAGAAGTTCTTCAAGGACTATGATCAAACGATCAATAGGTATGTACATTATACATGTTAAATCTTTATACGATTTTTTTAATTTACAATTATTATATATCCAAATTTTATAGTACTTACACCCTTTTAAATCAATCTCAGGGGTTGCCAGAAATGAGCTTATGTTCAACTGTTTGAATCGCCACTACATACATTTAATACGACCAAAACAGCGTACGCAAGGACAACGAAAACTGGTAGAAAGAGACAATGAAAGTGGATGTTATTGACAATGAATAGTATTCAAATAAAGTGTATGTTATTTACAACCATTGTATTTCATACTTTCTGTTACTTATAACTTTATTGTTTCGTTATAAGAAAATTGCACATCGTTTACGTTATTTAGTCTCTCTTACTTTATTCACATACTTACGATTTCTTATTCAAAACCGCTCTAAAATCCCGTGAATTTCACGGGTCAATAAGCTAGTAATAGAGAAATGGTAAAAGTGAAATGTTGAGTGTTGAAAATTTGGTCTAACAAAAAATTGTTAAAATGGAAACTATTGATGGTCTTCCTATATGGCAACGATTTGTATCAAGTTAAATATAGAAAACACGGTTGGAACTTAAAATGTATAGTTGACTTTTTGAAGTTGAAACTTATCAATACTCCCTTATATAAATCTACACAAACAAAAAAAACATACACACACAAAAAAGTGTCATTTATCCTCTCATTTTCTCTCTCTCTCTCTAAGAAAACACACATACATCCAACCTTACCGGCTGATTTTGCCGCCGCCATAAATACTGCCACCACAGTTATCTGAATCTGCCACCAACACCACCTGAATTTGCTTAAACTGGTGGTGTTTGAGTTTGGTAGTTTCGTTGGTTATAGTGGTTTTTGCGGTTTTGGTGGTATCTTCAGTTCTGTCGCATCAACCACTTCTGTCGCCGCCACCACCGTCAGCCACAAACATCACAGGTTTTTTGTTCTTGGGTGGTTTTGGTGGTTGATCAGGTGGTTTCGGTGGTAGATGTTGTGATTATGGTGATAGATATGGTGGTTTTGGACTTTTGGTGGTTTTAGTTGTAGTTGTTATGGTATGGATCTGGTGGTTTTGAACTTTTGGTGATTTTGGTGATATTTTGTTCTACACGCCAAATATTGTAATATGAAAGTAAATAAATTGTAAGGACAATATGTAATTTCCATTTGATTTTCTGTGGATGCATCAATTTCTTTCCGTGGAAGAATCACTTCCCATATATTAGTGATATACTTTCGGTTTAGATGTTATTTACTTTTAATCATAAAATGATGTACTGAAGAAAAACCAACCACTTGTGCTTCACGTCTCATTTACGTGATTGAAAAATGAGATAATATTGATTTTATGCTTTATTCTCATTAGTCCTATAACAATGGTATCAGAAAAGATAATCACACAAATTGATGTTACTGGAAAAACAATACAACTATGCTATCAGAAAAAACATATCTTGAAAAAGGATTCTCTAACGTTATAGGTATAGCTTGTTGGAAAACTATTATTCACAGTTTAAATTTTGTCGAAACTTGACACCGATGCCGCTAGGCACGGGTAGTCAACTATATAAAGAAAAAATTATAAGTAAAAAGTCGAAACTAAAAAAGGAAATGTTGAAAACATATGTTTCAAAAGGAAATTCTTAATACACGTCGAAAATCGGGTTGATCTGGGATGCTTTAAACCCAGCGGGTTGACCCTGCTTAATTTTACCCATTTTTCGACCCAACCCGTCGGGTTGACCCATTTCTCGACCGGAACGGTTCAACCGGTTGAACCACCCGAGTCGAACTGGGTTTAAAAACATTATTTAATCCCCAAATCCTTAAACTTTTATTAGTTTTCGTTTATAACCCATAAACTTTTTTTTATCACTAAAACCGTATGCCGCTATAAAATGGTCAAAGGTGAAAAGTGAAAAAGTCAAGGAAAGTGAAATGTTGAAAATATGTTTTGCCTATTCTACCCTTATATTGTTGAAAGTGAATGTGAAAACTTAAAATTTAACTATGAGAGTGAAAACTTAAAATTTAACTAAAATTATTGAAGGAACTAATTAAAGAAACTTAATCAATTAATATTATGTAGTAAAATTAAACTTTGACTAAAATTTAAACTTTATCGTGAATAATTAGTCAAACGTGTATTTTCAAAATTATTTAGGCAAGTATTTAAATTACTAAATGCTAATACGTAATATCAGTTAAACAATTGATATAATTGTTAAATATATATGGCAACTATTACAAACATAGTATTTCATTATATATATATCTATTCCTTTTTTTCCCCTTCAATTTTTGCTTTTTTAAATGTTCATAAGTTTGATTTTTTGGATTTACAGTTTTTGGTGAAGATATCATAGACCAAGATGTGGAATGCAATGGAAACAACAATAGTGACGGGAGCATACATTATGTAGTAAAAGATGAATAATTGTACTTCGTATGTGTGTATGATTTAGTTGATTAAGTATGTTTGTACAGTTGTACATGTTACGTTTGTAAACTTCCTTTAACGAAATTAGTACATAGCTTTATAAAAAACTACACGAGTACCCGCACATAGCAACGGGATGTTATAACGGCAGATAGTCATAGTGATATTTTGGTTACGCAAATGATGTTTTGGTTAAGTGTTTTGTGCAATCAAATATCACTATAACTATCTGCCGCTATAAAATTCCGTTGCTATGCACGGGTACTCGTCTAGTGTATTTAAAGGCAGAACAAGTCACGGGTTGTTGAAATTTGGTTAAAAGTTGTTTGGGTAAATCGGATAAATTTGGTTCTTTATATCATTCCATATAATCACCTAATAACATACCTAAAGCAAGTTACGTGTTGCTCCATTTCATCTTTTCATTGCTAAAATAGTAAAAAAAAATGGTTCAGGCTTGATCAACTGAATTGGTATGTTTTAAGGCTGGGTTTGTATGTTGGGCCTTGATAGGCCATGAGATCTTAATTATGGATTCCATAATTTCATGTGATGTGAAAGGTGGATAAATTTTGAGACTAGACAACATATACAGTAACTCTTATTGAAAGCATTCGTAAATTCCTTGTCAACCAGCAAAAAATCATTCACCAATGGTGGTGTAATATCAAACTTCTCTCTACGAAGAGATAAAAATCTTGATATTTTGTGTTTCGAGTTTGTTCCTTTGTGGAAGTATTTCGACATTTCGTTCTAGTTGATTGGTATTATAGCAAGTGTGTAATTGTTCTTCAAGTCATGTTGAGTATCAATATGTAAGTAATTTTGTTCACCAACCAATACATTGTGGGTTCACGTCTTATTGATTTGTAATGGTATATCATGAGATATATGGTATATATGGTGTGAAAAATAACGTTCTAAAAAAAATTGTAAGTAAATTTTTTTATTGGAAAAGAGTATGAACCATAAATGACAAATAATACATGGGTTCCACTCCCACATGAATAATCATGGATAAACGTATGTATGACTTCCACTCAATCTTTTTCAATCATATTTAGAACTAGTTGTTAAACTCTGTACGAAACCGACACAGGTCAAGTTTCAGTCTTGTCGACCCGATGTTAACTCAAAAAAGTCCACTAGATGTTACTTCTCAGTGTTAACTACATGACATGTTGGTGCAAGCCGCCACGGAGTAGGTTGTCATTTAGCAATAAGCTTAACAAACTATTTAAAAGATATAAACAACAACAAAAATCATATAGAATTTATCAACAAGATATGAAAAATGTAAATGTATACTGTTTCAAAAGTAAAGATAATGTTTTCATAAATCGTACAAAGAGAGTATATCATTTTTCTTTATTCCACTTAAAAATCAGTAGTATATCATAAGAGAAAAGGTGAATTTGACAACATGTGAACTCACATCCAATAAGTGTGCCATATGCAAAAATCTTATTAAGCAAAATTTCCCCAAAGAGTAATAACCATGGATAGTTGGTTAAAGGAACGAAGTACGAACCCCATTTGAGTATGTTGCGTATACGTTTCTTTAACACGCAAACACAAGCCCAATATTCATGGTCCACACCCACCAAACACATGTTGGGTTATCTTTCAATCACAAACTCTTTTTTTGGTATGGTAAAATCTATGAAGATAAGAAGATTTCATTTTATGCTAGTATCTTGTATACTTATTAGTGTTGTCTTATTATAAGTACTAATGTTGTTTTGTGATTTAACTATTTATAGTGGTTTAAATTTGCAAAAATGCTATTACAACCTCTTCCTACAAAACATCCTACTCACAGGATCCTGACATATGTCAAAACGGACGATTTGGATGCAGAGAGAGAATGAGTAGAAAAAAAACTATATAATATTGTTGTGTGCGTAGGATGATTTGTAAGATAAAATGATAGGAAGTTGTAGCAACACTATTAAATTTGATTAGAAAGTGGATAACACATTGTTGGATGATATTAGTCATAAGTTTGTGATAATGCATTTGATAATTGTGTTATACACTTAACATAATCATGAAATCTCATCCATCATTTTTTGTGTGTGCATATGTTTTGAAATAATTACTGATTTTCAGGATTGTTACGTGTTCTTTTGTAAAGCGTTTGGTATCAATAGAAATTAGAAAGTCTTTGCCTTTGGAATGAAATGGATATGTTAAAATTTAAAATATATATATCAACTTCAAACCACCATTTCTATGCAATCTAAGTCAAAAATTGGGCAATGGAAGTAAAACTTTAGTTGAATGCTTCAATAGCCTATGCTGTATTATTTAAAAATGGTGGCACAAGGTACCCTTTGTTGACTCTTTCTTCCACTTTTAACGTTTTTAAAGGTCGTCTAATCTTGACAATATTATTATTATGTACAGTTGGCACAAGGTTACACTTTTCACTACTTGAGTAGTTTCATCTTGTTTAAATTAAGGGCATCCACTATGGTAAACCTTTTAAAAGGTTTATACTTGTGTTATGACATTAAATTATAAACCTTTTTGTTTTATAAACCTATCCCCACTATGTTATAAACCTTTTCAAGTGATATAAACTTCACACATAATCAAAGGCATTAAATTATGAAAAGGTTCAACATCCTAGACCTCTTCATGACACATAAGCTTGAAATGGATGCTCACTATGGTTTATGAGTTCTTAAACCTCTTCATCATTTTATAAACCTTTTCATAAACCACCATAGTGAATGCCCTAAGTTTGGTTTATAACTCATTAAATCATATTCATTTCATAATTTCAAAAAACTCAAAATCGTTACGCATCTTGCCACATTAATATTTTCCGGAACATAGATTACGACAATATGATTCCACCAATTTTTTTTTCGATATTAAACCCGAATGTTGCAAATTCAATGGCTATTATTGTAAGAAACAGATGAACGCGGTATATGTTTTATCTTAAAATAAATAAATAAAAAGAACCGATAAGAGAGCTTACGTACGTCATGGAAAATGTAACTTATACTGACGTATAATATACTCGTAACATGAATAATGAAATATAACTTTCGTATTATTAGTAGTTTATTTTTCAAATAAAAATTGCCTTTATTGTATAGCTGCCCGTAGAAAACGTTAATTATGGTGCATGCTACATTACCACAATATTACACATTGACCATATTTATGCTCAGTAACGCCGCATACGTATTGTTACAAACCATAATTAGATCTTTTTTATTTATTGTACTCTCATTAAATAAGAAATTGCGTCCAAATTGAAACGAATCACATATATAAATGGAACCGTTACGCAATAAAAAAGATCAACCATCAACCATTGAGCCTTTCTTTTTAAACTTCGCTAGATATATAATTATTTAATTCTAGTTTGCAAATAAAAAAGAAATGAAAGTACCGAAGGGCTTACGTCCCAATGGTACCTTATGTTGTGCGAGAAGCTCCATAACCAAATGATTGTTAGTTCAAGTCCCGCTTATTACGTGTGAGATAAATTTATGATATAAATGATGTTGTGAGTGCAGTTCTAAATAATTTAAAAAATAATAATAAAAAAATGATAGTGCTTAAAAATCATTACGGAACCATAAACCATCGAACTGAGACAAAACGATACCAAACAGAAAAGAAATCGTTATACACGACACGATACCAAACTAACCCATATATGGTCATTAAGTTAATTGCATAATATATGGATTAGTGACTTTGAACATATTATATTACTCCGTATATTTTGGTAATCATTTATAAAAATAGATCCGACCCATGTGTCAATTTTTTCACATTAAAGTCAAAAGATCACTTTTAATATTAGTCATTAAAAACTATATAAAAGACTCAAATAAAAACTAGTATACTATTATTGTAAGATCGTGAGAGAATATGGTGAAATAACAAAGATTACATGTTACATGTTACATGAAACACTATATATATACCACCAACACAAAGTTCACACCAAAACCAAACCAACCATCTTTTCTTTCATCTTCACACATAAACAATGCCTTCTAATCCTTTAATCTTGTCTCTCTTCTTTTCTTGCATTTTCTTCGTTTCTTCGTCGTCCGCAACGACCACGACGGACCTCTCTTCTTTTCGTCTACGAAGAAATGGCAACCGAATGATCAAAGACCTTAATTTGCACCCTAGTCATGGAGCCAACATATTTAAGTCGAATGCTCGTTCTTTTGACGATGAACTTAAAGTTTCTGAACTCGGGCTTGCTGAGAAACAGCTTTCGTTCCCTTTTAAGGTACTTGGTGACTCGGGTGCTAGTGTTTCTGACTTGGCTCAACACGCGGGATATTATCGTATACAACATACCATAGATGCAAGGTACATTAGTATATTACACATGTTGTCACATTTTTCTAATACATGACCAATTCTTGTAGAAAAAATTCCCTTGTTGCATTTTTTTCATGAGTTGTAGTTTTTTAATTGGGAAAGTAACCTACCCTTAGAAAAAGATTTTTATTGTTAGGACAATTGTGGGTTCTTGATGACTTTTTGGTGACAAATGACTGTTGTTGTTATTGGAGTATATTGGTAAGCTTTACAGTTTACAATATGGAATCTTTAAATAAAGGACATGTGAGTAGGGTCCAATAGGCACATTCTAACGATTCCTTAACAATGTCACAACTCCTTTTTTTTATTGTACTTTAGCACTGTTACTGCATTAGTTTCAGGGATTGCCCATATGGTTTGGATATCTAGATTTTCTCAAAAATAAGACATAAGAATCATCAATAAACCTTGGTCCTAAGAAAAGACAATGTAGCCATGTATATGTCGAGTTCATGGATATGATTACCTTAGAAAGGTTTAGCCGAGCGGGGTCAACTATCGTAGTACTAGTTTAATATAATTATGTGTTACAAACCCGTCGCGTATATCATTTTAGTATAATTTTCCTTGTTTGTATAGTTGACATGGCGCCGACCACTTTTACCATTATATTTGTAGACACATATTAAAGAACGAGTAAACGACTAATATTGCGAAAGCGGGCACTTGTTTTTTATAGCATCCAAAAGAAAGACTAAGATTGGTAAAAATAATGTTTGCAGGATGTTCTACTTTTTCTTTGAATCGAGAAGGGCCAAAGCTGACCCTGTGGTCATATGGCTAACAGGAGGACCAGGGTGCAGCAGTGAATTGGCTTTGTTTTATGAAAACGGTCCTTTTAAGCTTACCAGCAACTTGTCTCTCGTTTGGAATGATTATGGTTGGGATAAGGTAATTCGTCCTTTTACGGACTAATCTCATATATAACGTACGTCATCCATTAATTCATGCATTGTATTCATGAGCCGGTTGCATTTGATACAGGTATCTAACATCATATTTGTTGACCAACCGACGGGGACTGGTTTTAGTTATAGTTCTAGTGACCGGGACCTTCGTAAGGATGAAACTGGTGTCAGCAATGACCTCTACAACTTCTTACAGGTTTGAATTCCCATAGAATAATGTAATAAACAATTCTGATATGTTACAAAGTAGGAATCTAACATTGTAAATGACAGGCATTCTTTAAGGCCCATCCGGAATATGTCAATAACGATTTCTACATCACCGGAGAATCATACGCAGGACACTACATTCCAGCTTTTGCTTCTCGAGTTAACCAAGGAAACAAAAACAAAGAAGGGATTCGTATTAACTTCAAGGGATTCGCCATTGGAAATGGGCTAACTCATCCTGAAATACAGTATCAAGCATACACAGATTACGCATTGGATAATAATATAATATCAAAATCAGATTACAACAGAATAAACCAAAAAATTCCAGCTTGTCAAAGGGCAATCAAACAATGTGGTAATCCTTCATGTTTCAATTTTTTTTATTGAGTTTCGGATGACATAACTTATAAGAATGCTAATGTGCTTTTACTTTCAGGAACAACTGGTACAAGCACATGTCAATCTGCCTATAGCGTATGTCAACGAATTTTTGAAGACATACTTTCTGTGACAGACAACATAAACGTAAGAACTTGCAGAAAATAAACTCAGAACTTAATAAGTTGGTTATTTGTTTATGATTTTGTTATGCTTTCTATTGTCAGTACTACGATATTAGGAAGAAATGTGAGGGGAGCTTGTGTTATGACTTCTCAGGCGTTGAGAGTTTTCTAGGAAAATCATCGGTTAAGTCAGCATTAGGTGTTCCAAGTGATATAGATTTTGTTTCATGTAGTGATACAGTGTATCGCTCAATGCTTAATGACTGGATGAGAGATCTTGCAGTCGGGATTCCACCACTTCTGGATCAGGGTATTGAATTGCTTGTATATGCTGGTGAACATGATCTTATTTGCAACTGGCTCGGTAAATTATTTACTTCCTGTCTAAAACAAAAAATCAATTGTTATGCGGTTTTATTGAAAAATAATTTAACAAATGAACGGTTTGCAGGGAACTCGAGATGGGTTCATGCCATGTCATGGTCAAGACAGAAATATTTTGTTGAAGCTTCAAATATGTCGTTTTTAGTTGATGGGAAGGAAGCTGGTGTTCTAAAGAATCATGGGCCGCTTACATTCCTTAAAGTTCATGATGCTGGACACATGGTTCCTATGGATCAACCGAAAGCTTCACTAAAGATGTTGGAGTTGTGGACCACAGGGAGGCTTACTCCGGCCAAGCAGGGTGCGGTTGCACCTCTATGATTGATTTGCAGAGTCTAAAGAAACAAAACTATATATAAGAATCAAGTGTTTTTTACAAAGATCCTTGAAATTGCAAAATATTTGGTTGCATATGTGCATAACACTTTAAAGAATGCAAAGGTCAATACTATACTTGTAGTTAAACAAGAATTCTTATTCGGAGGTATATGATAGAAAGTAACAAAAGAAAGAATTCACATAATCTGCTTCCCTTGTTGATTGAGTCTTACATAAATGGTAACATGTTTTCTATGTCAATATTACTTGTCTAAGAAGGATTGTTAATTGAGAACGATACGTGACAAAAACTTGGACTACATCTGATATTTCCCCTTTCTGGATTATGTAAGGCATCGTTTGTAAAACAGATAAGTTCCACAATATTAGCCTACAAATATAGCATTTGGACACAGTTGTTTGTAATACAAAGATGCTAGAAATGATCTTCAAGTAGAAAGGGAACAAAAGTAACCATTACTTATACTAATATTAGACCCTTAAATCATCGATTGCAAGTGGATTTGTTTGTGGAAATCTATTGTAAGCCCTCGGTAAATCACTATAAATCTAATACACTCATTGCAGAGGTGAAAGACAATGCAAAACTTGACCACAATGGCTCCGGTTCTCATTTACCAGTTTTTCCTTGCCTTCATTATCTGATCCTTCCTCAATTTCACTCCATACAGAATACAATATGAACTCAAAACATATCTGTATTTGTCAGTATTAAGGATTACAGGATTGAACATTAGTAGCATATGTAAGAATGTGGTTATTGTAAGAATGGTACATTATGTCTTGACTGTTTTATTTGTTAGTATACTAACTCTTAAGCCTATATATATGCCTAGTCCTCTCTCTACATGACGGGAGGATCATATGCAAGACACTACATTCCAATATGGCAACATTAGCTAGTCGTATACCAACGGAAACAAGAACAAAGAAGAGGTTTATATAAACTTAAGAGGATTCGTAATTGGAAATGGGCTAGCTAATCCTGAAATCCAGTATCAAGCATACACAGATTTCTCATTGCAAAATAATTTAGTATCCATATCAGATTAGGCATGTTTGGCACACAAACTTATTGGCAAATTAAATGCTTATTTTTTCAAAACAAAGAAACTACTTAAAATATAATCTTTGTTTGATATGCAAAAGTTATATAAGAAATTCTAGAAAAATAATCTTCAATAATCTCCTGAAATCAAATGCTACTTTATGTAGCTTATAAACATAATCTCTTTTCTTAATTTCCAGTTCCATCTCCATCTACGGCTTCATCTTCAGTTCCAAACATACCCACAAAACAAATAAAGAAATGCCAACTTGCAATAAGCAATCAAACAATGTGGTAATTTGAATCTTTTTCCTTGAAGTTTATTCATTTATGTTATGACTGTGAATGTAGGAGGATCTTATCTATAGTACAAGCGTTCTTTTTTTTTCTTTCTTTTTTTTTTTCTTTTTTTTTTTNTTTTTTTTTTTCCTTTTTTTTTTTCCTTAGGCACGAACGGGTAGATATATGTGAATTTGCTTATAACTTTTGCCAGCAAAATTTCGAGGAAATATATCTTCTTACAGACCACATAAAGCTAAGAAATTTTAAAATTACATGTTGTTGAGATTCATAAAGTGAATTATTCCGTTATGATAATTAAGTTTTTCTTCATTTTCAATACTACGACATAAGGAAGAGATGTGAGGGGAGCTTATGCTATGACTTCTCAAAAATGGGAAATTATCTAAGTGAAGGGGTACCCAATACTATACAGTTTGTTTCATGTAATAGTACAGTACTGTACCAAGCAATGATCGATGACTGGATGAGAAATCTTAAATTCGGGATTCCAGCACTTTTGGAACCAAAACATTGAATTTATTGTATATGCTGGGGAATATGGTCTTGCTTGCAACTGGCTCGGTAAGTTGATATCCTCAATCCTTAGAAAGTTCATTTGTTATGCCATTTTATTCAAAATAAATCGGTTTGTAGGGAACTGGAGATGGGTTCATGCTATGCCAGGGTCTGGTCAGAAAGATTTCGTTGCAGCTTCAAATGTTTCTTTTTTAGTTGACGGGAAAGAAGCTGGGATATGGAAGAATTATGGGCAACTCACATTTATTAAGGTTCATAATGATGGACACATGGTTCCTATGGATCAACCAGAGGCTGGACTGAAGATGTTGGAGTTATGGACAACAGGGAAACTTACTCGTTCAGTTGAATGTATCCTCTGTTTGTGTGTGCATATTAATTCACCTGAAAGAAACAAAAAGATCAATACCTTACTTGTAACGACAGCCATTTTATGCAGTGTTATAAAAAGGAAAACAAGAGGAAGTCGTTACATAAATCATGCTTTTGCTTATGGAGTACTAAATTCATGGCTTTTTACTATTTCTGGCATTGAACTACTAAATGAGCATTTAGATCATGAGATAACTCATATATACATGCATGTCCCATATGCAAAAAGCTAAATTTATGCAAAGCAAGTTAAAGTATCATAATCAATCATCATAAATAAAAGGGTAGTTAAGATGATATTTAAACTTATGTCCTTTAACATAAGTTATGGATTCAAACTTTCACATTTAAACCGAAAGTTAAGCTTGATATGTCATTAGAATTGAATTGAATACTTGCCAATAGAAACAAACTTCTACCTAGAAACCGAAAGTTAAGCTTTAATGCTTTATACGTCGCAAGAAGCTAAATATAAAAATCAGTTGAGTACAAGTACAATGTTGTAGCACCATGATGTACATGAGAACATAGTATAAGATACATGTAATAAAGCGACTATATTAGACAAGGCAGACACTATTAATGTTAAGAAATCACAAATAACAGAAACTCATACACAAACAATGGTTTTTCCTCCTTCAATCTTCTGTCTTTGTATCACTTTCTTTCTTTTTATTTCTTCATCATCAACTAAAACCGACTTTTCTACGCTGTCCTCGTTAGAGTCTTCCCGCTATACGAAAAAAACTGGCCAAAAACTGATTGAAGACCTCAATTTGCACCCAAATCTTGAAGTCAATCTCTTCAAGGCATACACCAATTATTCTAATGATGAACTTAACTTCTCTGAATTTGGGATTGCTGAGACACGGTTGATGTTACATGTTCTTGGCGACTCTGGTGCAACTGTGCATGATCTGGCTCAACATGCCGGATATTTTCGTATTAAACATACAGTAGATGCAAGGTATGTGTAAATTTTGTTAGTTTGAAGTATATTCCATGTAACAAGACTTTTGGCATTTGTCTAATATCAAAGGTTGATACAAAAACCTTTGATGATACATTTTTTGTAAACGACTATATCTGGTACATATTTAGCAAATTGTGCTACTCAATATATTTCAATGTGACAAAAAAAAAACATTAAAAGTTGATAAAAATATATCAGAATCTGACAAGGTGTAAATGGAATTGCATAAAGTCTGAAATTTTACTGGAGCTAGAGGTCTTGGGCCTGTGTAGCCAAGGCCTAACTTTATTTAAGCCCATTATATTTTGTAATATTAATTTAATAACAAAAGGTTTACAAACTTTTCTTAACAAAACTTTATATATGATTTTCTGTATAATTTAGTAAATCTAACAAAATGGTAGATAAATTAAAGAGATATCAAACATGCAGGTTTTTCTACTTTTTCTTTGAATCAAGAAGAGCCAAAGGTGATCCAGTGGTGATATGGCTAACCGGAGGACCAGGTTGCGCGAGTGAGTTAGCTTTGTTTTACGAAAACGGACCTTTTAAGCTTACAAACAACCTGTCTCTTATATGGAATGATTATGGTTGGGATAAGGTACCATGTTGTTTTCAGACTAGTAACATCATAAACGACCCATCTATTGTATTGCATGACCACGTGATATTTATCTTTCAACACAGGTTTCTAACATCATATTCGTTGATCAACCTACTGGGACTGGTTTTAGTTATAGTTCCAGTGATCAAGACATACGCCATGATGAAACTGGTGTTAGCAATGACCTCTACAAGTTCTTACAAGCATTCTTCAAGGCCCATCCAGATTACGTCAAGAATGATTTCTACATCACGGGAGAATCATATGCAGGACACTTCATTCCAGCTTTAGCTACTCGTATTGATCGGGGAAACAAGAACAAAAGAAGGATATATATAAACTTGAAGGGATTCGCTATTGGAAATGGTCTAACTAATCCTGAAATCCAGTATCCAGCCTACACAGAGTACGCTTTGGCCAATAATATAATATCCGTATCAGATTATAACAGAATAAATAATAAGACGCCGGGTTGCATACAGTATATTAAACAATGTGGTAATACTTAATCCTTCTAGTTTTTGTTATTTTACTTACTTTATGGCCGTAACTGTATTGCCTATTGTGTTGTTATTTCCAGGCGCGAATACAAGCCTATGTAGTTCCGCCTTTATGTCATGTCAGCGAATTTTAGAGGATATCATCTATTCAACAAAAAACATAAATGTAAGAACCTGTAAAATAACAATCTATTAAAATGTACAAAAAGTTGATTATATCATTTTATAATTTGTTTTGTATTTTCAGTACTACGATATAAGGAAGAAATGTGAGGGGAGGTTATGCTATGACTTCTCAAATGTGGAAAAATTTCTAAATGAAACATCAGTTAAAACAGCATTAGGGGTACCAAGTAGTATACAGTTTGTTTCGTGTAATGGTACAGTGTACCAAGCAATGATCGATGACTGGATGAGAAATCTTGATGTCGGGATTCCAGCACTTTTGGAACAGAAGATTGAATTTCTTGTATATGCAGGAGAATATGATCTTATTTGCAACTGGCTCGGTAAGTTGATATCTTCAGTCCTGAAAATAGTTCAGCTGTTATGCCATAACCATAAAACTGAAAACAAATATATGGGTTGCAGGGAACTGGAGATGGGTTCATGCCATGCCATGGTCTGGTCAGAAAGAATTCGTCGCAGCATCAAATGTTTCATTTTTAGTTGATGGGAAAGAAGCTGGGATTTTAAAGAATCATGGGCCGCTCACGTTTCTGAAGTTCTTAAATGCTGGACACCTGGTTCCTATGGATCAACCGGAGGCTGCACTAAAGATGTTGGAGTTGTGGACAACACGAAAACTTCATCCACCCAACAAGGGCGCAGCTGCTCATCTTTGATTACTTTGAAGGCTCTGAGAAAAACTAAAAAACACAAAGATCCGTATGAATGTATTTTCTGTTCATGTGCTAAATGAAGTTTTTGCTTGTTAATGGAATGCTGGTGTCATGGTTAACTATATTAAAGTTTACTAGAGTATAAACAATTTGAAGGCAGATGGCCAAAAAAGAACTCGATCTACCGTTGCTCAACTCAATTCCAAGTAGCAGATTTAACTTCTGTTGATATTTATAGTTTGTAATTAGAAAGTTTGGATGAACTGGTAAAATGTAAATGATAGAAAAATTGACTATATTTTGCAGGGTTGTCCATATTTTTTTCTTTTTTTCAATGTGTGGTGAAGAATGGTTTATTTGCAATAAGCCAAAAATAAGATGGTTCAAAAGTCGATAACTCATTTCAAAAGACAGGTAACAGTTGAAATGGACCAATTTAACTTAACTCAAAATCATGAGAACATGATTAAGTATCAAAACAGGTTCTTGCACAAATCTTCTATAAATCCTTATGACATAAGGCTAGCCAATCAAGCAACAAGATATGTAAACATAACTTTAAATACGAATAGAAATTTTCTGGTATTGAATTCAAAGGAGTACAAGTTAATCACAAATGTGTATACAGCATCCTAATTAAAGAATCAACGTTGATTCACGGCTGAAAATTTTAGCTTATTGGATGAACAGATCCAAAATTTCCTCAGTAAACCTACTTTGCTTGTAACATGTGAATTAGTGAATATACCAATTTTTTTGTCTAAACAATGAAGGATTGTTCATTGAGAGCGATCAACAACAAACATTGTGGACCATCAATAACAAATTTCCATTGTTGGATTATGTATTTCCGTCGAAGGTTTAGCTTGTAAAGCAGAAAAATCCTCATTTGGGACAAACCATAACTTATATATCACATTTGATAAGAGTGGTAATAATACAAGAAAGTTAACAACGAACCTTCAAATTAAAGAGTGAACAAATTTATCATTAGTTCGACTAATATTTACACTAAATAATCTCTTGCATGTAAGTTTGCGTGTGGAAATCTATTTTAAACATTCTATAAATCCTTATAACCCATCAATCTTCACATAATCACAAAACAAACTTGAACACAATGGTTCCAGTTTTAAATTACCTTTTTATTCTTGTCCTCTTTAGTCATTCGCCCATCTCATCTGCAACTTCACTGCATACAAGAACCAGATATGAACTCATTGAGGCATTGAATTTGCACCCAAGACGTGATATTAATATATTTAAGCCAAACACTTCTGAGTCTGCCAGCATTACAAATTCCAGGATTGTTGAAAAGCCGTTAAGGCTCCCAGTTCTTGGCGAATCAGGTGCTACTGTTCATGACCTTGCACATCTTGCTGGATATGTGCGAATCAAACACACTATAGGTGGAAGGTATATATTATCATCACCACAGTAACCTGTAAATTGAAACTTTCAAAATATAAAATGGTTAGTATAATTTTTTTACCACATTTGCAGGATGTTCTACTACTTCTTTCAATCAAGAAACGAGAAAGCTGCTCCTGTTGTTATATGGTTGACCGGAGGACCTGGTTGTAGTAGTGCAATAGGTCTTTTTAATGAAAACGGTCCATTTCATTTGACCAAGAACTTGTCTCTTGTTTGGAATGACTACGGGTGGGATAAGGTTGCCAACATGATATATATTGATCAGCCAATTGGAACTGGTTTTAGCTACACTTCTAGTGAAAAAGACATTCGGCATGATGAAAAGGGTGTGAGTGATGATCTTTATGACTTCTTGCAGGTACACGAATGGAGATAGTTAATGTATATCAAAATGCCAAACATAAAGTACTAATGACGAAAAAAATAAATGTAACAGGGGTTCTTTAAGAAGCACCCTGATTATGTAAAAAACGACCTCTACATAACCGGCGAATCATATGGAGGGCATTATATTCCAGCATTTGCAGCCCGTATAAACAAGGGGAACAAGAACAAAGAAGGCATTCATATAAACTTGAAGGTGACATTACAATGTTAATAAATTATAACCCTTTTAATACTTCCATTATTGTTCATTGAACTATGATTAATTAAACAGGGATTTGCGATTGGGAATGGACTCACGGAACCTGGGCCCCAATTTGGAGCGGATCCAGATTTTGCTTATATGAATAAACTAATTAACTTAGAAGATTATATCAGAATAAGTCAGATGGTGCCAGAATGTACTAAGGCAGCAAAGAAATGTGGTAAGCTATCTATAATCTATTTCTTAGTTTAAACACGATATATGCATCCACTACGTGTATAATTGAGTATATTACGTATCTAGGTACAAATGGTACAGACAGCTGCCTTGATGCCTCAGACAAATGTTGGGAAATTTTACATGAAATTTTGTCTGTTAACCCTGTTTGTGTAAGCACTTGATTATCCTACAATCATAATTCCATGATCTACAATGCAATTCATATGGAAGTTTAAAATTTTGTGTTCTATGACAGGTTTATGATATAAGGAGGAACAAATGCCATGACTTGTCAGCAGTCGATGAATTCTTGAATATACCATCAGTGAAAAAAGCATTAGGTGTACCAAAGGGTCTATACTATAAGTCATGTAGTGGTATGGTGAATGAAGCAATGGCAGCAGACATCATGAGAAACCTTGAAGTTGGACTTCCGGACCTTTTGGAAGACGGAATAGAGATGCTTATATATGTTGGAGAATATGATCTGATTTGCAACGTGGTTGGTAAGTTTACTCCATCCCGAGCTTTTAAATGAATGAGTTAATGTATTTTTACAAGGCTAATGAACATGGTTTTTGAATATACAGGGAATTTTAGATGGGTAACGGCAATGAAATGGTCGGGTCAATCAGATTTTGAAGCATGTGAAATTGTTAAATTCAAAGTAGATGGGAAAGAAGCTGGACGACTACAGAGCCATGGCCCTCTCACTTTCCTTTGGGTTCGTGTGTAACTGTCTATATAATGTTAGTTATTTAGGTGTCACTGTGTTCCAGATTAGGGTTAAGATAATCAATGAGGTACCGGATATTCACTTGAAATCGTGGTATCACTTTCCAATAGAAACTATTCGACCCTATGCCTGGGTTACACGAATATCTCTATGGGATAAGACCAAGTGATGTTCTTGTTTTAGGCACAAATCAAGAACAGAAGCGTATTCAAGTGTTTAGGGTTTATGTTGATCGTACTCCATGCAGAATGTTATGATCTCTATTTATAATAGAGTTTACTCAAACCCTAGCCCATGGAATTATGTATAATTAACGGCCCATTAATTATAACATAATACTTTCCATAATAGTAGGATTCAGTGGTTAAAACGAGCAGCACTTTGAATCAGCAGTACTTTGAATCAGCAGCAGAGTCAGCAGCAGAGTCAGCAGTAGAGTCTAGCAGCAGAGCAGTAGAGTCTAGCAGCAGAGTCTAGAAGTAGAGTCTAGCAGCAGAGCAGTAGAGTCTAGCAGCAGAGTCTAGAAGTAGAGTCTAGCAGCAGAGCAGTAGAGTCTAGCAGCAGAGTCTAGAAGTAGAGTCTAGCAGCAGAGCAGTAGAGTCTAGCAGCAGAGTCTAGAAGTAGAGTCTAGCAGCAGAGCAGTAGAGTCTAGCAGCAGAGTCTAGAAGTAGAGTCTAGCAGCAGAGCAGTAGAGTCTAGCAGCAGAGTCTAGAAGTAGAGTCTAGCAGCAGAGCAGTAGAGTCTAGCAGCAGAGTCTAGAAGTAGAGTCTAGCAGCAGAGCAGTAGAGTCTAGCAGCAGAGTCTAGAAGTAGAGTCTACTAGTATAACCACAATTGAGTCAGGGTGTTCATGGACCAAATGGGTGTACACTCCGTACCTCCAAACCCATTACCAGGTGTGAACTCATCCCTCAAGTGCACTAAATTTTCCAACAATCCTCCCCAAATTTAGTTCACTTCCTTTGCATGAAAAAATAAACATAAAACAAAACAAGTGCATAAATGAAAATATCCTGAGGATTGAATTTCCACATTAGTACATATACGTTCAAATATTCGAGAATCAGGGTGTTCTAAGAATTGAACCCTTCAACCCATTTGAATACCTGAAGATAAATACACACAAGTTTTCAAACACTTAAATACTCCTGACACTATTACAAGCCATGTGTCCATATCCAATTCATAAATGTTGTAAAAGCTAAAAGTCCAAAGCTTCCTGAAGCGGCAAAACTTCAACATTTACATAGGTGGTTCATCTTTTAATCATGCTCCTGCTCAGCACTTTGTCAAAGAAAATAACCATTAAGAAGTGAAGACTTCATCCTCCTTTCCAGCAGGTAACAAGCACAACCTTGGGATGTAATATAAAACATGTGCTTCAGTCCACAAAATGTTCAGCTTTCCACATTGAACTCAGCTTCCAAGTTTCCTTAGAAGGGAGTTGGGTATCTTTGCATTCAGTGACTAAGTAGGACTTAAACCCATCCCTGTAGCAGACTTTAAAACCAAGTCTCTAGCCAAACCCTTCGTCAAGTGATCAGCTAAGTTTTGTTGAGATCTAACAAACTCTATAGATACCACCCCATTCATGATGAGCTCACGAATCATGCTATGCCTGACACCTAAGTGTCTAGACTTCCCATTGTACATCTGGCTATAAGCCTTTGCCAATGTAGCAGCACTATCACAACGGATAGAAATAGGTGCTATAGGTTTAGGCCACAATGGAATCTCAAGAAGCAGGTTTCTCAACCATTCAGCTTCTTTACCAGCAGCAGCTAAAGCCACAAATTCAGATTCCATGGTTGAACTGGTAATGCAAGTTTGTTTCTTGGATGCCCAAGAAATTGCACCTCCACCAAGTAGGAATACCCAGCCACTGGTAGATGAATTATCTTCAGTGTTACTGATCCAACTTGCATCAGTGTATCCTTCCAACACTGAAGGATAACCAGTATATGAAAGACTATAATCCATAGTTCTTTTCAAATACTTAAAGACCCTCTGAATTGCTTGCCAGTGATGAGCACTAGGATTACTAGTATACCTGCTCAGTTTACCCACTGCAAAAGCAATATCAGGCCTAGTACAAGTCATGGCATACATCAAGCAGCCAATTACCCTAGAATACTCAAGTTGAGATACAGCTTTGCCAGTATTAGGCATTAGCTTCTCACTTGTATCCATAGGAGTACTCACTGGAGTACAATCAAAGTAATTAAATTTCTTTAACACCTTCTCAATGTAATGAGACTGTGAGATAGAAATCTTGTTACTTTCATGTTTAATCCTAATACCAAGGATAACATCTGCCTCCCCCATATCCTTCATGGAGAACTTTGATGACAAAAATTCTTTTGTAAGATCAACTTGATTTTGGTCAGTGCCAAAGATCAACATGTCATCAACATATAGACAAATGATGACTCCTTTACCAGATTCATCAAATTTGCTATATACACATTTGTCAGCCTGGTTAAGTGAATAACCACTAGACAAAACCACTTCATCAAATTTTTGATGCCATTGCTTAGGTGCCTGTTTTAGTCCATAAAGAGACTTAATCAGTTTACACACCTTGTTTTCATTGCCAGGCATGATGAAGCCCTGAGGTTGTTTCATGTAAACTTCCTCATCTAAATCACCATTCAAGAAAGCTGTCTTCACATCCATCTGATGAATAATCAGATTGTGAATTGATGCCAAAGCAATTAGCAATCTTATGGTACTGATACGAGCCACAGGGGCATAAGTATCAAAATAGTCTATTCCTGACTTTTGTTTAAAGCCCTGAATAACTAGTCTTGCCTTGAACTTTTCAACAGTTCCATCTACCTTCATTTTCTTTTTGAAAATCCATTTGCAACCTAGAGGTGTGCAACCAGGTGGTAGATCAGTCAACACATAAGTGTTATTGCCCATGATGGAATCCATCTCATCATTAACTGCTTCTTTCCAGAAAGCAACATCCTGGGACTTCATTGCTTCTTCAAATGTTTTGGGATCATCCTCAATAATGAAGCAATATGAGTATTGGTCAGAGACCTCACTCCTTGTACCTTCAATTAAGTATAATTGAAACTCAGGTCCAAATGACTTTGGAGTCCTCACCCTATTGCTCCTTCTGAGCTCAGGTTCAGGTTGTTGTTCCACAACCTCAGCAGGAACCTCAGCAGAAACCACATCAGGTTCTTCTGAAGCACCATTGTCATTGGTTCCATTTGGAATCCTTTGACTTGGTCTAGGGATAGATGAAAATCTATTCTCATCAAAGAGTGCATCCCTTGATTCAATTATAGAGTTAATTGAAACAGATTCATTAGGTTCAATGACATAGAACCTATATGCCTTGGAATGCTCAGCATATCCAACAAAGATGCATTCAATGCCTCTTTCACCCAAAGTTTTCTGCTTTGGATCAGGGAGTCTTACAACAGCCCTACAACCCCAAATCCTGAGAAAGTTCAGGTTGGGTTTTCTTTTAGTCCAGAGTTCATAAGGGGTAACCTTGTTCCTTTTGTTGGGAACCCTATTTAATAAATAGCAAGCTGTTAACATAGCTTCACCCCAGAACCCTTGACTCAGCCCTGAATAGGACAACATGGAATTAACCATCTCCTTCAGCACCCTGTTTTTCCTTTCAGAAATACCATTTTGCTGAGGAGTATAGGGAGCAGTCGTTTCATGGATTATACCAACAGACTGAAAATACAGAGTATCCATGTACTCACCTCCCCTATCAGTCCTAAATCTTTTGATTAGAGACCCTTGTTGCAATTCAACTTCAGTTTTAAATACTTTAAATTTATCTAATGCTTCATCCTTAGTATGTAACAAATAAACATAACAAAACCTAGAAGCATCATCAATAAAAGTCACAAAGTATTTCTTATTCCCCAAAGAGGGAGTAGCATGCAAATCACATAGATCACTATGAATCAGTTCCAACACTTTAGTTTCACGTTTTACACTTTGAAAAGGTTTCTTAGTTATTTTGTTCATCATACAAGTTTTACACTTTTTAGTGTCCATATCAAAGGCTGGAATTAATCCATCCTTAGACATATCTTGCATTCTTTTAAAGTGTACATGGCCAAGTCTAGCATGCCATAAGTTTGAATCATTCAATTTAGTGGTTGACATAAAAGCAGAATTAACATTATCATGCACAATATTAAGCCTGAACATTTGATTACACAAATAGCCAAAACCAATAAACACACCATGTTTAGACAAAACATACTTATCAGATTCAATTACTTGTTTATAACCACAATTATTCAAAACACTACTAGAAACCAAATTCTTTCTAACATCAGGAACATGTAAAACATTAAACAAAGAAACAATCTTTCCAGAACTAAACTTCAAATCCACACATCCTTTTCCATGCACCAGGGCAGTTGACTCGTTTCCCATATGAAGAATAGAACCATCATTCATTGACTCATAAGTCTTGAACCAGCTTCTATCTTTACACACATGAATTGTAGCTCCAGAGTCAACCCACCAAGCAACATCATCATCCTGCACAAAATAAATTTCAGATATATATGTAACATAATAAATCTCAAAAGACTTATTAAACATATTCTGACCTTTCAGAGAATTGGTGTTACCATTCCCTCCACTTGTGCCTGATCCATTGGATTTGTTTCCAACTTTACCACCCTTGCAATCTTTCCTGAAGTGTCCAGGTTTCCCACACTTCCAACAAGTCACTTTTGGTTTCTTGTTAAGATCATCTTTGGTGTTATCATGATGCTTACGCTTGCCCTTGTTGTCATTGTTCCTGGAGGAGTTGTTATGCTCCACCATATTGACAACTGATGGACCAGTAGCATTGCTACTCTTTGGCTTGTCAATGTCTTGTGCTTTGAGTGATTCCTCAATGCGCAAGTGACTGCCCAACTCAACAAGAGTTAACTCCTCCTTCTTATGCTTAAGCATATGCTTGAAATCTTTCCAAGAAGGAGGTAGTTTATCGATGATACAAGAGACTGAAATAGCCTCATCCATGTTCATCTTGTGTTGTGTGAATCGACCAAGTATACTAAGAAGTTCATTGTATTGTTCCATGACAGGTCTAGAATCAACCATTTTGTAATTGTTAAAATTACTTACAAGGAACTTCTTACTTGATGCATCCTCAGCCATATACTTGGCTTCCAAGGAATCCCATAGTTCTTTAGAAGACTCAACATTCTGATAAATATCAAAGAGTGAATCAGACATACCATTGAGGATTAAACCTCTGCAAACATAGTCATCATTCTCCCACTTGCTTCTTGCTCTCATCTGTTCCATGGTAGCATTATCCCCATGATCTTCAGGAATATCAGAAGTGAGAACAGACACTACATTCATGCTTGTCAGCAGGAACTGCATCTTCTTCTGCCATCTTCTAAAATCAACACCTTCAAACTTTTCCAGCTTGGAAAAGTTAGCAGCCATATGTCTCATGACAGCAGCCATTGATTATCACTAATAGTTTCTATTGATTGTTGGTTATTATGTGTTACTGTGTTCCCAGATTAGGGTTAAGATAATCAATGAGTACCGGATATTCACTTGAAATCGTGGTATCACTTTCCAATAGAAACTATTCGACCCTATGCCTGGGTTACACGAATATCTCTATGGGATAAGACCAAGTGATGTTCTTGTTTTAGGCACAAATCAAGAACAGAAGCGTATTCAAGTGTTTAGGGTTTTTGTTGATCGTACTCATGCAGATGTGTTATGACCTCTATTTATAATAGAGAATACTCAAACCCTAGCCCATGGAATTATGTATAATTAACGGCCCATTAATTATATCATAATACTTTCCATAATAGTAGGAATCAGTGGTTATAATCGAGCAGTACTTTGATCAAGCAGTACTTTGATCAGCAGTACTTTGATCAGCAGTAGAGTCTAGCAGCAGAGTCTAGCAGTAGAGTCTAGCAGCAGAGCAGAGTCTAGCAGCAGAGTCTAGCAGCAGAGTCTAGCAGCAGAGTCTACTAGCAGCAGAGTCTACTAGCAGCAGAGTCTACTAGCAGCAGAGTCTACTAGCAGCAGATTCAGCAGAATCTCACTAGTATAACCACAATTGAGTCAGGGTGTTCATGGACCAAATGGGTGTACACTCCGTACCTCCAAACCCATTACCAGGTGTGAACTCATCCCTCAAGTGCACTAAATTTTCCAACATATAATTCTATATGCACTTCATTAACAAGCCTCATTGATTTAATAAACGATGTTTTGTCTGAATCAGGTGAATAATGCTGGACATATGGTTCCAATGGATCAACCAAAGGCTTCATTGCAGATGTTAAAGATGTGGATGAATGGAAAACTTAAGTAATTAGAGAGAGAAGGATTCTAAGCTACGAATGATGGATATATACTCGCAAAAGACATATACAAATGTTTAAAGCAATATGATCTTTATTTCGGTTTTAATATATTTACACGATAAAGAACAAGGAATTCCTTGATTAAGAATCCCATCGTTTTCTCTCTTTCCTGCATATCATTGCCAGTGGTGCTACAACCCATAATCCTAGTTACATTCCTATTACCTCACAAGCAACACTCCAATCTCGGGAAAACTTTAAGAACTGAAATAATTCAAACCAGCCTCTTACGATGCAAATTTGTGAAAAACTAGTGGAGTGTTATATTAAAACAAAACTATCCATAAACACATGAAAGTATTTCAGATTGCTATAAAATGTTGCTAGCATAAAGCAATAACGACAAACGAGTAAAGTGAGCAGATAGACAAAATCAACCAGTTCTTACTCCATATAGTTCACTCAACAAACTGATAACAGGATTATTAGGCCAGATTTCAGAGTAACAACTGATACAACTCGCTGAGGATGTGCATTTCCATGTTTTGGTAGTGTCACCTGCAACATCTCGCCCTCCAAAATCTTACTTGCAGTCTCAGCTGATTAGGGGGTGTTTCGCATTGCCCTTTTCAACCCAAAAACGAAAAAATCAATAAATATTTACAAGTACAATAACCTTATAACCCATGTATTATCCGATCATAGTAATCAGTTTTCTTGATGCTAGTCGCTTACTCCTCAACTATTTACACAAAACTGATCATTTGAAATCCAAATAACCAGAATCAGTTTCACTATACCAAAAACTAGAATCTGATACTGTGCCTCTAACACGAACTAATAATTATCTAATCACTTATATCTCATAAAATTAGAGGTACATATTTAAGACACAGTAATAACAAAACTCAAGTCTAACCATTTAAGCAATAAGATATGAAACGTAACTTTAAAGAAAAATATAAAATTCCTGGTAGTAATCTTTAAAGAAGTACAAATCAGAAACATGTAGATGCACCATAATAAAAGAAAATTACATTGATTCAAGGCTAATAATTTTAGCCATTTGAGATTAACAGATCCAAGATTTCCTCAATAAATCTACTTTATGATTACATACTTTGTATACTAATCTGGTTGTCTAAATAATGAAGGATTGTTTATTGAGAGTAACAGTAAACAATGTGGACCACTAATAACATTTTACCATTGTTGGATTATGTATTGCAGTTGAAGGCTTGGATTGTAAAGCAGAAAGATCGTATTTTGGAAACCATAGCTTATATATCACGTTTGACATAAGTGGTAGTAATACAATAAAGTTAACAATGAATCTTCATGCTAACAGTGAACAAATTTATTAACAAGTCTACTAATACATACAGTAAATAATCACTTGCATGTTGGTTTTCATGTGGAAATCTAATTTAAACACTATATAAATCCCAAAAACCCACACACTGTTCAGATAAGCGAATAAAAAAGGAATAACTTAATCATAATGGTTCCAGTTGTAACTTACCTTTTTATCCTTGTCCTCATGAGTCATTCGCCCCTCTCTTCTGCAACTTCACTGCATACAAGAACAGGAGATGAAGTGATGAACTCCTTGAGGCATTGAATTTGCAACCAAGACATGACATTAACATATTTAAGCTAAACACTTCTAATTCTGTCAACGTGCAAATTCCAGGATCGTTGAGAAGCCGTTAAGGCTCCCAGTTCTTGGCAAATCAGGTGCTTCTCTTCATGACCTTGCTCATCTTGCTGGATATGTTTGAATCAAACACACTATAGGTGGAAGGTATCTTTGTTATCCTCACAACAGAAAGTATATAAAAAAAAATGAAAATTTTAAAGCACTAACTATATCTTATATTTACCATATTTGCAGGATGTTCTACTACATCTTTCAATCAAGAAACAAGAAAGATAATCATGTTGTTATATGGTTGGCCGGAGGACCAGGTTGTAGCAGTTCAATAGCTCTTTTTAGAGAAAATGGCCCGTTTCATTTGACCAATAATTTGTTTCTTGTTTGGAACGACTACGGGTGGGATAAGGTCTGTTTTTACACTCAAGTCTGCGTTTTCTACAATTTTACCTTACAATCATTGAATTAGCAAGTAACCGTAATTGGTATGGCAGGTTGCCAATATGATATACATTGACCAACCTATTGGCACTGGTTTCAGTTACACATCTAGTGAAAAAGATATCCGAAATGATGAGAAGGGTGTGGTAATTAAGAAAATTTTGTATCTAGGGACACATGTTAGCTGCCTTGATGCTCTGCACATATGCGGTGCAATTCATAATTAGATTCTGGCCCTTACCCATATATGTGTAAACACTTGAATATCCTAACAAATAACACTCTTATACTCCGTATTATCCAATTCATGAAAGTTTTAAAACTTTAATGGCAGATTTATGATATAAGGAGACAAATATGCTATGACATGTCAGCGATTGAAAAATTCTTGCACATAACATCCATGAAGAAAGCATTAGGTGTACCACGGGGTGTAAACTATGCGATATGTAATCATGTGGTGAATTACGCAATGAGGGTATACGTCATTAGAAACCTTGAAGTTGGCCTTCCGGAACTTTTGGAGAAGGGTGTAAAGATGCTTATTTATGCCTGAGAATATGATTTTGTTTGCAACTGGCTTGGTCAGATTCTATCATCCCGAGCTTTTAAATGAATAGAAAAACAATGTGTTTTTTTAATAAGGTTTGACACGTACATGGGTTTTGAATATACAGGAAACTTTAGATGGGTAACAGCGGTGAAGTGGTTGGGTCAACCAGATTTGAAGCTTCTTATGTTGTCCGTTCCAAAGTAGATGGGAAAGAAGCTGGGGTGCTAAAGAACCATGGCCCTCTCACTTTCCTTAAGGTTCGTGTGTGTGTCTAAACATTATACGCATATGGTAGTAGTTAACGAGCTTTATTGGCTTCATTAATGATGTTTTGTCTGAATCAGGTACAAAATGCTGGACATATGGTTCAGTGGATCAACCAAAGGCTTCACTGCAGATGTTAAAAAAAATGTGGATGGATGGAAAAGATCTACACAGATGTTGTATACATGATTTTAATTTTGGGATCCATATTTACAGGATAAAGATACAAGGAATTCCTTGATTAAAATTCCTATCCTTTTTCCTATTTTCTACATATCATTGACATAACTAAAGGCTGCTATAATTCATATTTCATGTTATCATTCTTCTACAAAAAAAACACTCCAATATTAAGGGGAAATTCAGGAACAGATACAATGCAGACCAAAAATTAAAAGACATGTGTATTAGATATTCCTAACATATGTTTATTTAGACACAACAATAAATTCGTAAAGTTAGTTTTCTTTATTTCTTACATGTTCACACATCTCATCTTTATATACATGTTATGAAATCTTATTATTTTTCGGCAAAATATTCAACTTACTTTCCAGTATTTCTTGATTTAGGTTGGTGGTGTTCAAAAAATATTTGTATTCGGATATCCGAAAAATTGATTAGAATTTGCTAAAAAGATTTGGTTTTATGAAATGTCAGTTTCAGAGCTCATATAAAAGTTTTCCAAAAATTATAGATATTCGGATATATAAAACCATTATCCGAAATTTCGGATATCCGAATTGAAAATTTTAGATATCCGAAATCATCGAAAATTTTAGATATCCGAAACCGAAAAACAATGCCAACATTTGGTGCGGATATCTGATTTTGGATATCTAATTTTGGAGCGGTTTTTTCGGAAAACCGAAAAACAATGCCAACATCATCGAAAATTTTAGATATCCGAAACCGAAAAACAGAAAAACCGAAAACCGAACCGCAAAAAACCGATAAAACCAAACCGAACTTTTGGTGCGGAGTTTGGTTTTTAAAAACATAAAACCGAACTTTTGGTTCGGGGTTTGGTTTTAGCCAAAAACCGCCCCAAATCGCCCCATGCTCACCTCTAGGCATTATAAAGCATTAAAAATGAATAATCAAAGTGAGAATTGAGATAGTAATTAACCAGATCTTACTCCATATATTTCCCTCAACGTATCTATTACAGGACGAAAGCCAGATTTCAAAGGAACAACGGATACAACTCGCTGATGCTGTGCATTTCCATTCTTTGGTTTTGAAAGTGTCACCCTCAACATCTCTCCCTCCAAAATCTTACTTGCAGTCTCAGCTACAAAAAGAACATTGAAAACATTTCCGAAATTAGGGTGTTTGGCATTGCGTTTTAAACCCAAAACAATATCATAATTCATAAGTAAGCTGTAAGTTTAATCATTGTATAATCCGATCACATTTACTTAATGTTACTAAACTACTCGTCAACTACTTATCCAAAACTGATTATATGACATCTATATATCTATTTCACTATACCAAAATCTGGAAACATTTACTTATATAGTTATATCTCATAAACTTTCGAGGTAGATACCTCAACCTCATACACAATCAAGAAACAAAACAAAAACAACAAAAAGTTTCACTTTTTTTAGTGAAACTATGGCCAACAGATTTTCACAAAGATTCAAATACCAACAAACAAAAACGACGAAAATATAACAACTTTCACCATTTTCGCAAAAGGGTATACAAAATTTCAACTTAAAAACAGTACTAAACAGCAAAATGATGGCAAAACCAATCAAGTTATACCAAAACACTAAACTGATTCAGTAATGCTTAGATAACCACAAATCAAACAAGTTTCACAAAAAAACACCAAACTTACAATTTAATGCTTATAAAATTACTACACGCAAAGACTCAATACCAACAAACCAATGGGCCTCTGGTCTAGCGGTATAGAGGTTTTACCCTCCTAGGCAAGGTCTCAAGTTCGAGTCTTGTCTAGGGCGATAGGGGTTTCCTCCCGCGTGCGTAAAGGGAAGGGTGCCATTGCCTTCTGGGTTGGACCCAACCTTGTTGTGTGGGCTCGCTACCGCTTCTGGGCTAGAGGCCATGTAGCTACAATCGCCGTCCAAAAAAATACCAACAAATAAAAACAATGAAAAGACAACTCATTTCACCATTTTAACCAAAAGGGTATCCAAAAATGAACTCAAAACCAAAAACTAACCAGAAAAAGGATAAATCTTGGCAAAATCAACAAACTCTTGAGCAGAACAACCAAACAAAACCTTAGCAGCCCTATCAAACGCCACAACAACAAAAACCTTTTCATCTGTCGCAACTGACATCAAGACACGAAACAAAAGCTTAGAAGTGGGACCCACTTGACTGTTTATATTAGTAGTATTTTTAAGAAATGTGCAGCATTGTGTATCTGGTAGTGTTAGTGTTCTTTCGCATGAAGAGCAAACTGTGTAGTGTAAAGATGTGTGGTCGATGGAGATGACTGTGCAGGTTATGGTGGTTGGTTTGTCGGGTTCCATGGTGGTTGAAGGTTTGATAACTGATGGGTTGTGCAAAATGGGTCAAAATTTGATGTTTTTTGAATATTGTTAAAGGTTTAGATATAAAATGTTTGTATGAATGGGTATGACATGAAGCGGGGATAGCTCAGTTGGGAGAGCGTCAGACTGAAGATCTGAAGGTCACGTGTTCAATCCACGTTCACCGCATTTCAATTTTTTTTTAGATGTTTTATAGTTTATTTTCTTAGGGGCAACTAGAGCTATCTCTACTTAGGCATATGCACAAACCTTTATTTTTATTTTTATTTTCTTTCAAACCGAACCGTTTTGAGTCAACAAGTCAAAAACCAGTTTTGGCAAAGAAAAACCTTGAACGGTTCAGAAAACCTGTTATTTATTTATTTTTATTTTTTATAACTATAATATAAGTGGAGTTTGAAGTTTTTATTTTTTTAAATGTATATAAGTATATAACTATACAAGTATATAACTAAACAAATAAGTATATAACAAAACACAAACAGTAAACATATTTAAACATCAAATATCAAGTTGTTTCTTGAATAAATAAACACAATATATAGAAGGAATACATCGTATTCTTGAATACATAAATAATGTCTCTGTCTTCGTCCGGGTCTTCGTCTTGAATTAATCGTCTTGGTGACTTGGTTGTAGAGTATTTCGTCTTCGTCAAGAGGTTGGGACATACCAGACGTTATTTATTCTGCGTGTATTTCTTCTTCAACCCGTTCCAAGTCACCTTTGAGTGGTGATATATGTTGAATCATTTCCATGCTATCGAGGTGGTCTTTCAAACAAATGCAATTTTCCACCGTCACCGGAGTGAGTTTTGATCTTCTCAGTGATATAACCCTCCCACTAATTGAAAAGATGAATTCTGAAGCTACCATACTTGCTTGGACCGTTAGTAGGTCACGGGCCATGGCGACTAGAACCGAAAATTGGGATTCCCGTTCTTTCCACCAACCCAAAATATCCAAATTCTCAAACTCTTCAATGGTCATTTAAGACAAAAAATCATATCATTGGTACCTTCCGAGCTCGGTACTAGGGATGCTACCTCGAGCTCGTTTTGTATTCTCACTTCTTAAAAGATTATACATACGAATTTTCTCTTTATTATTATGAGAACTCGAACCCGCCTCTTGATGCATGGTATGAATATGTGAAGAACTTAAGCCATATTTTGTTAAATAAACTTGGAAACATTTTGTCAAAAGCATCATTAAAGTGATCACATTGACGTGAAACATAGTTCGGGTCATCTTCGAACAAACCCAAAAGCCGAAACGACCAAGACCGATACCGAATTAAAGTGACCACACAACACTAACATAATTCGGTCTCGGCTTTTGGGTTGAGCATCGGTCCCGGACCGGACCGGACCGACCAAGACCGAGAACGAATTAGCCCAAAAGCCGAGATCGAAGACCGGACCGAATGTGGTCGGTCCGGTCCGGTCTCGGTCTGTCCGTTTCAACAAGGCAAAATAGTCTGTTTGTGGTTTGGACCGGACCAGACCGACCAAGACCGAGATCGAATTAGTCCAAAAGCCGAGACCGAAGGCCGGACTGAATGTGATCGGTCCGGTCCGGTCTCGGTCAATTGATCCGGTCCATTCGGTTGGTTTGGTCAGCTCTACTCACACATGCGTACTATGTGCTGCCTTATAATTTTTTTTTCTTTTACATATATTTGTGATACCAACCTTTTACACTATTGAATAAAATAAAACACGAGTATATAGGTTGACATGATTAAGTTTTATTATGCTTTCTTAAGTTTGTAACCTCTTTTCCCTATTATTGTACCATATAAATTGTAATTATGTAAATACTAACTAAACACTTGAGACATTTAAGACTTACTCCCTCCGTCCCATATTAAGTGTCCACTTTCATAATGCACAAAGTTTTAGGAGATTACACTAACTAAAATCTCCACCAATCAAATATTATTTTTACCCACTAAAGTCTCATCTTATTGGTTGAAAGGTACAAGTGGACACTTAATTTGGGACATCCAAAGATTCCATTGTGGACACTTAATATGGGACGGAGGGAGTATTTGTTAGGACTTTTTTTTTTTTTTTTTTTTTTTTTTTTTTTTTTTTTTTTTTTTTTTTTTTTTTTTGAAAGGCAACTAACTATGACATAATAAATCCATCTCACATGCCTTAAACAGGAATTGAACCCACAACCATTTAATTGAGAAACATTTTCACACATGGGATACCATTGTGAACAAATCAACGCTTGTTGATACCTTAAGTCATAAACAATTTAAAATCCTATCATTGTAACCTAAACATAAAACACAGACACATCTATAGACGCGCACGCACACACACGCTTGAAGCACACGGTGCTGTGAGTTATAAATAAGTTATAGGGCATTGTTGGTACATATAAAACCACTCTGTGAGTTATATAAACATTTATGTTCAATGAATTTGAATTATTTTAAAAAATTATATTAAACTGCTCACAGAACAAGATTATTAAATAAATTTGATCATATTTGCAAACCCAACAAATATAGTTGAAATACTATTATTAGTTATAGTCATTGTTCGAACATAATTCGCGTTTAATAACCCGCGCGTACACAAGTCAAAACTAGAATTTAGATAACGATAAATTAATTTCACTGTAATACCTAAAATTTGTAGATGCACAAGATTATAAGTATCAAAATAAAAAACGTGACTTATAAGTACGCATCAAACAAATTTGGTGAAAATATAATTATTAGTTGTATTTATAGTATGAACCATGTGCGTATAATGGTATATGTCGACAAGGCAATAATGGTATATGTTATTAAGATGATTCGACGAAAAAGGCACAAGTCAACCTTTAGATGTTACATTATTGTTTTGAGGTAGCGTTACCATATACGTAAAAACAATTATTCAAAAAGTACAACATGTTTAATTTTGTAGTTCAACATCATTGTCAAATTGTCAAATGTAATTTGAAACCTTGTCATGCAAATTAAGTACAATACTTGTTTGTACATACTGTTTCCGGTTGACTATTATTCAAAGTCTATTCCCATTTTCAAACTTCTTAAAATCAGAATAATGAGTTTTGTACATATCTTAAAAGTGTTTGACTCACACTTGCCGACTTGCGTACGCATAAATTGCAATTTGGTAAAAGTAATTGCTAAAACTTTAAAATAATACTAATAATATATAGCTACTTGACATAACAATAAAATAAAAGTCATGGCGTAAGAGTGTCACTGTTTGGAAAATTTGTTACAAAAATATTGTTTGTAAATTTTTGACACTATACAATATATGAGCTATAGAGTGTTCAAAAATAAAGTTTATATGAATGAGATATCGTTTCTCAAAGTGAGTTATTTGAAGAATAAAAAACTGAAAAATGAAAGCACTGTGAAAAATGTAGGAACTATTTTTTTTTTTTTTTTTTTTTTTTGTGAAATGGTAAAATATATTACAGTACTTGGAATCATTACACATATGAAATTGCAAAGTTATTGTGCTATAACAAACTATAGCTATCATTAAACTCACAAGAAGCTGATTACCAAAAAACAACATTCTAAACAAAACATTATTTACACAGAAGACATTTCTAAGCATTCATACTGACTTGAACACCAAACTGATTCAACTGACCAAGCTTCCATTCAACTCACCAAAAACCTTGGACTACATTTCCTTTACTTATATGGATATAAGCTAAATACCAGACATGCAATCTTGATCTACACATATTATTCTATATTCTAAAACCCAAAGTGGAACTCCGTTCAGTGGCTTGGTATTACGGGATTATTATGCAAGAAATCAGCTTTCTAATTGGCTGTTTGAATATACTTTGTTGCTAATGGGACACGTTTCATGACATGAATGGTCAGCTGTGGTTAAGTACAACGGGATGCTACAGTGCTTGAGCAACAGTGCACCCCGTTTTCCGTTAAGGATATGCACTATTAAGTGTACTGTCTCCACTGTTACGCATTTATAATGTTTTGTACCAACTAATCTTTCCAGATCTTTCCCCCCAATTCTATACCCTTCTTCTTCACACACAGCACATCATTCATTATCTCTCTCTTATCTCTATAAACTAAAACCCTCGCTCATTCTCTCTCTGAAAAGACACCCTCTGTCAAGGGTTTTCTTAGATCTGAATGGGAAGCTAAGTCGGTGGACTTGGTGGTGGTGGCTTACCAAGGGTTACGGAGGTTCAATAAAGGCGGCACAAACCCTAATAAAGCTGCTAATTAGCTCTTATCGAAAGGTTTAATCCTTTTAATTAATTATAAATATCCAATCTTTTTGGGTTTAATTTATGCACTGTATGTTTCCGATTACCCAAATATAGGGTTCATGATCTTTTATTTCCAGTTATTATTATTATTATTATTATTATTATTATTATTATTATTATTATTATTATTATTATTATTATTATTATTTTCAAAGTTTCTATTTTTATTTATGGCTTTATATTTAATTGCAGCTTTCAAATGGATTGCAAAAAATGCGTCTATATGGGCTCGATCAAGTACCTTGAAGACCCAACTAAAAAGATTCAAGTTGCTGTCAAGCAGCAGACAGGATTTACAGGCAAGCTTTTTAAATTACATTTAGTAACACATAAAAGAGGGTGTTTGGGATTGCTTATTGCAAGAACATGTGGGCTTATTGCGCTTTGAATCAGGTTTCCTTTAGATAGGAGTGGTTATACGTCGATTGTATAGTTAGGATTTTTATGAACGTGTATGATTAGATCAGTGTGTAGGTTTTAAGTTAATATATGGGTTTTTTGGTCATCCTATCACATGAGTCATGTTGCTTGGTACAAATTCATGATCTTTGTATAATAGATATAGTTGTTTCATGGAAATTATAGGTTTCTTAATTTGTGGAACTAGATAAAATAGTTTAACGGTCATTTGTGTTGAGAAGAATTACCATAGATTGTTTATGATGCTGATATACAGAGCATTGAACTGTTGAATGGATTTTACATTTAGGAGATTGTGAACGTCGTTTGGCTAACATAATGGCCAGATTGACTGCTGGTATGGTTATACGTTGTTAGGTCATATACAATCGTGTATATGTGATTTGATACAACAAAACTACATATGTTTCAATGAAGATAATTGAAGGACTAAATATGCATAATGAAGATTCTACAAGCTGGTGGAGTATATGCAAAATACTTATCTTTATTATAGAAGATTCCAGAAGATATGTTTTACTTGTAGGATAAGTTTGTAACCCTAGATCTCTATTATATAAAGAGATTTGATAGGACGTATGTTTATGTAGAAAAACAACGACACACAAAAACATACACGTTTCATGATATTAGTTAGGTAGTTCATAGCTCAAGCGTTGTAAAAACCCTATCACTATTAAGAGTGATCGTATTAATAATTATTGAGGCTTGTTTGGATATTATTATTTGTTTCGTGCATATTCTTATTGTTTGTGTTCTTCTTAGCCTTACTGAGTAGATTCCGCATACTCATTAAAGTTACAGGTAGAATTCCACTTAGTAGCTTAGGATTTATCCGAAGTTGCTAAACCCTTTATAAGTTAAAGGTTAAAGATCCATACTACAACAACCGTCTACGAATTGGGATCTACATACGTGAACCTGATTAGGTTGATAGTTGCACTGTTAATTCACCCAATAGGATAGCACGTGACACTTCTACTCATTTTCTTAAGCATGGTCGTTCATTTAATTGTTGTATGAGCTTATTGCCTTTGTTTCCATATGAAATAACCCCATAAGTAGACAACTTAAGCTAACCCAAACACCCTCTTTTCATGTGTTAAAACTGAATAACAAGTTGAAATGGCTTTTGACATAACCTTTTATTTTAATATCAACTCTATTTGGGTTTTTGGTGGTTTTGTAAGTATGTTATAGGCAATTTACCTTACTGAATGATTCATTCCGTATCGACTTTTATATAAAATATTAGGGTTGTGATAAAATGTTTGCTTTTTTAGGTGATATATAATAGGGATACTTAATAAAGTAGAGTCTTGGGTTTCTGACAATAAGTATAGTTGAAGAAGCTAAGAAAGTTGTGGACGCATATAACACGTATGTAAAGTTCTCTTTTTTGATTATTTCTATAGCTGTAGGTTGATTTCTTATTTGTGTTCAATGGCATTGTGTTGAAAATGTCTTTATTTGATGTGTGAAATACCTAGAATTAGGTAACTAGCTATCAGAAAATCTGGATACATAGTTTTTGGTAGACTGTTTGGGACTATATTAGATGGTCACCTATTATACTCTCTGTGTTTCTCAGTCAGGTCACAATCGCAGGCCGGGTTTGCTGGTAACTTACATCAAGGTCGTGATCATAGCCGAATGACTGCAAGAGGTTGCACATGTCTCTACATCTTTAATTGTTTGAATGTGATCTTCCCGTGTTCTGTTTACACATAATGTGTAACATGTATATGATATTACAGATGTGTAGGTCCTCCATCAGGATACAAAGCTTTTGGTGCATATGTGGCCATGTTTGCCCTCATTCAAGGGGTTACACTACAGAAACACGGTTGATGGGTAACTCGGTGTAACAACCCGCATTTTCAGGACATTTTACCAAATTACTATTCACGAGTTACTATTCATCGGTCACTATTCATCATTTTCGGAGTCCATTTATGATTCTGAGAAGTGTTACTATTCATGTGACACTATTCATCCCAGAAGAAAAACACTATTCATGGTCATCATGCATCATCACGTAAACCTAGTTTACGGGTTTGTGTGTTTTCATTTACGTATGTTCATTTATTCAATAAACGCTACCACTCAGTTTTACTACTAACATATACCCGATACTCCCGTCTACGATCCTAATATATTTTCATACTCATTATAATAATATAAAAATTTATATTATTAATTTACCTGGCGTTTTGAGACCTGTTGCTATATTTTCCAGTATACGCTAATAATTTCGTCGAATCACGATATCTCAACACGACAATTATTTTAACACCCGATTCTCATCAAGAATGTAATTTTATAATTTTACAACGTCGTCACATTTTATTTGGTACCGTTAAACTTTATTTCTAGCAAACTCGGTACCCGGTATCCCCTAAAACTACTAATATCTAACATAATCTACTGAAAGTCTTACAAAATCTCCAAAATTTCTTCACCCCATCCCAATCTCTTACACTTTGAAAATATTTCACTAACTTCATCAATTAAGTTGTACCATTGTCCAATATATTTTCCAAACTATTTTATATACACCAACACTTTAAGATAGATCAAACTAGCTAAAAAAAAATATCCTATCTTCCTCTCCATCTTTTATGATCAGCCAAGAACAAGAACAACAAGAAGAATCCATGGCTTTTTCAAGATCAAGACATAATCAAGCTTTACTTTCATTCCTTGTTAAGGTTTTGTGATAAAAACCTAGGTTTCTTAATCAATTTCTCACCAAATCACCTCAAATCTTCAAGTAAGCTTCAAGTGAACTTTTTCATCATCTCATACTTTCATTTAACTAGTAACATGATGTATTTTCAAGTCATAGTACTAGATCATGCAAATATATATGTCATATATACCACTTTATACAATAATACTCTTTAATCTTAGATCTATAATTTTTATTAGTAACTTCAAGAGATCCACCAAGATTGGTGATGTTTAGGACCCCATGACACTCTAAGAAGGTGTATGGTAGGATTGAGTATTTGTGGAGTTGAATTGAAGTAGTTTGGTTAAGTCTTGAACAAGTTAGAACCAAGAAAATGAGTTATAAACACTATATGATAAGGTTCTGTCCATTTTTGCAAAACGTGGGAAAATCAGTAGACCTGGGGTCTTTTTGGCTTAAAGCTTTAGAAAATACTTTCCGAGATGAAACTATGGCCGAAAGTTTGGATAAAAACGAGTTAATAACGAAGGAGATATGGTTTTCCGAAGTTTAACGACGAAAACTTATTTTCAGAAAAATAGCTTGCTGTATGGAAACTTTTGTTGGGTGATGCGTGGTTTTGTGACCTTACAACAGGTTTTACCTCTCAAGGGATCTCAAGAGGCTTACAACCCCACCAGGCAGTGTACCTGACCGATGTAGTATAGGATAGTGGTAAGTACGGGGGATTGATCGTTCTCTCACAGGGAATAGTGTTTGTTAGGATAGAAAAACTACTCTAATAGGTCTAAGGGTGGAAGGAAGATTCTTTTTGTATTTTTATGTTTTATGGACCTAAGGCCATGCATCCTGAATATTTAATCCTCTCTACTTTGTGCTTATTCTCACTCACCTCGAATGTAGGGATATTGTCGACATCTAAATCTTCAACATCCTTGAACTTGTCGAACTTATGGGGCATCTTATACTTAACACTCTCGGTTTCCTTGGAAAAAGTGATAATGCCTTCGTCCCTATCATAGATCATTTTAGATGTATTGACGAATGGTTCACCCAAAACTATCTCACCTAAATGTTGGTCTATGATTCCCCTTACATCTTCTAAGATCATGAAATCACAACGAAAAGTGAAGTTTTTAATGAAGACGTGTAGGCCTCTAACTCTCCCAACAAAGTTACATAGTCGCTTGGGGTTATAAGGATCTTGCCTAGGTTCTAATTTATCGCTCATAATCCAATTGTAGTAAAGCCTAGACATGATATTCATTGGGGCCCTCAAATCGATATAAGTATGCTCTCTAAACATATGACCAATCATGCATGGGAACTTCACATTCATATAGTTCCCTTTCCTAATCCATGGGTTTTTTCTATACTTAGCGGGATAAGGATACTTCAAGAGGAACTTATGGTGACTTAGCTCGGTTTTGGTTGGGAAAAAGTTCTCAAAGAGACTAAAGTCATTCCTAGGCTCAAAATTATCTAGGCTTGTGCTAGTCCTAAACTCGATTTCGTTCTTGACTAACTCATTGAGTTCTCTTAGCTCACTAATCTCATTTACAATCCCCTTCTGCAACAAAGTAATCGCCTTGGGTAGGAAGAATCTAGCTAGGAAACGGGTGGTAAGATCTTTCCAAGAGGCGATGGAGTTCACGGGTAATTGCTACAACCATTGTCTGGCATGGTCCCGCAGAGAGAATTGAGAGAGAAGTAATCGGGTTATCTCTTGCGTAGCAACATCAAGGTTTACGGAATCTATGATTTTAAGGAAATCCTTGAGATGTTGGTTTGGATCTTCGGAACGAAGTCCATGGAATGCGCATCCGCTTTGCACCAACCGGATGGTGTCGGATCGCAAGGGAGTGACATTGGCTCCTTGAGTGAGCTCAATGGTGTTTCGATAGCCAAGGTGGCTAGGTCGGGAATACTCTCCTAAGATGCGGGGTCTAGGAGGTTGGTTTGGTTGTGGTTGGTGGTTTGGTTGAATTAGGTTGTTGGGATCAAGGATGTTACCACCTTCCATGATGGCGGATGGTAAAGATTACGAACAAAAACACGAAGAAAAAGATAGACTAAAGAAAATCCTAGAAAAAGAAAATAAAAATCTCACTAGAAAGGAATCTAGTGAGTAGACCTAAAGAAATAAAAATTCTACCTAAACAATAACTATTCCCCGGCAGCGGCGCCAAAAACTTGATGCGTGGTTTTGTGACCTTACAACAGGTTTTACCTCTCGAGGGATCTCAAGAGGCTTACAACCCCACCAGGCAGTGTACCTGACCGATGTAGTATAGGATAGTGGTAAGTACGGGGGATTGATCGTTCTCTCACAGGGAATAGTGTTCGTTAGGATAGAAAAGCTACTCTAATAGGTCTAAGGGTGGAAGGAAGATTCTTTTTGTATTTTTATATTTTTTTGAAAGCAATTAAAATCTCGGTTTTTGGAAGAAGGGCGGAATTAGTTGTTAATCAACTAACCCAAGTTTACTACTTATGCAAATTAAAATAAATAAATATCTAAACTATTGTGGTTGTGAAAACAATATGGAGAAAATTGTGTTTACTTAGATTTCATTACTCCCTAACTATCTTTTACCGGTTAATTGATATGTATGTTACTTGTGTGGATGAAGGGTGTATTCCTAATAACTCATGGAGTGGCATACATATCTCTCCAATTCTATGAGCTCTTATCTCGCCCTATGCCATGCATGACACAACCATAGGGGTTGTAAACAGTAGCTCATGCGTTAAATACTACCTTAATAGCCTAGTATGCCTTGGCTACATGTTTCCCAAGACGTTCAAGCACGTTACCATAAAGGAGGTTGTCCAGTTTTCTTGAGCCTAACATTGATGGAACAATCATCCCAAAAAACAACAACACACACCAATCAACCAATAATTAATAGTTAGGTTTCATTAGATCTAAGCAAACACAAGAAGAATTTAGCTACACATGTTAATTAAAAGACAAGCAAAAGATATAATCAACCAACACATAGACATATTGATTAAATTGAAGTGAAGACTTATCTTTAATTAAGCATGTGGGTTCCAAGGGTTGGAAACCCTAAAAAGTACAGGAAATTCGACTTTAGGGTTTGCCCTAAAAGTTCTCCACAAAGTTCCACCCTAATGAATGAAAATTAGAAAACTATATATAGATTTTACACTCTGACGGCGTCAGGTTATAAGGGCTGACGCCGTCAGCTCGCCGCCAATAAGTTTCTCGGATGGCCTAGATCCACTTCTGACGCCGTCACCTTATAAACTCTTCTGGGCCGTCACTCTTTAACTTTACTCCTGCCGGCCTACTTTTCCTAACACCTGACGGCGTCAGGTGTTAAATCCTCTGGCCCGTCATTTGAAAATTGGATTCCACCCTTTTGTCAAGACTTTCTGACGGCGTCACCTTGTGACTTCTGACGCCGTCAGGTTATAAATCACCATCTTTTGAGACTTTGTCATTTTCTTCACTTTTATGCTCCAAAAACGTCCGAATATGCATGTTTTCCAGAATTCCTCTCAAAAGTACCTAAAATGACAAAAGGAACGATTTAGGGAAATATTTGATAACATTTATACGAATTAAGGCTTAAATGACCCCCTAAAAGCGTAACACTTTTCGTCTCAGCACTTCACTTGCCTTTGTAAAAAGACAAGTTCCATTCTGAGTGAGTGTTGACATGTCTAGGACATAAGCATCATCTCTTCTTGGTGCAATCAACACAGCTTCTTTGTTGGCATTGAAGATGGTTCCTCTCTTATCATCAAACTGAACTATGTATTTTGCATCACATAGTTGGCTAACACTGATGAGATTGTACTTGAGTCCATTTACATAAGCTATCCTAGTAAAAACTATACCATTGCAGTTTACTGAACCATAACCTTCAGTGGGAGATGATGAGTTATCGCCAAATACTACCTTGGGTCCTGGTTCTTCTATGTATTTGTGCAGATACTGCTTCACACCAGTCATGCTTCTTGAGCATCCACTATCTAGATGCCACACAGGCTCCCTGGCATGTTTCTGCACAAATAGTAAACTGCATTAGTTCTTTCTATTGACCCACCTTTTAGTGGGTTTGGGCCTCAAGGATTTCTTAAACTTATTAAGGGACTCATGATCAGTGGTGGAGTGGACTTTGCTTCCACAAATTGTGCATCTTGAGCTTGAAGAGGACTCAGATGGCTGAGAGACATTTGTTGTCAGTCCTCTTCTAGCATTGATGACATCATCATGTCCTGAATCATCATGGGAAGGATCTCCACATATATCACAGCAGGGATACATAAGGCAGTCAATTGGGTGATGGTCATTGAAACCACAATGTGTGCAAGGTTTAAGAGGCACAGCTTTAGGTTTCAGGGTTTGCTTTGATGTTGAAGCATACTTGTGAGCCGGAGCTTTGTAGTTTTGTTGGGTTTTGAAGTAACTCTACTTCTGGATGCTACACTGCTGCTAACTAGTCAAGTCTACTGCTAAGTGTAAAATCTCTATTGCCAGACAAGACTACTGCTGAGACTCTACTCCTGGAAGAATACTGCTGAGACTCTGCTGCCTATGTGATAAGTTTATGTACGAATATTTGTATTTATAGTATAGATATTATGTAATATTCTATAATGTTAGAAGATTATAGTCGTGGGTAGGAAGTTGTATGTAAGCCTGTAGGGTTCCTTGGTGTATAAAAAGAGATCCTAGGGTTAGACTAGAGTACAAATTATTCTAGCATTGTATTCACTTCAAGGTTGCAAAACCCTAGCACTATTCAGGGTGCTCGTATTCAATATATTGAAGTGTT
>LBNU01009867.1:44890-118422 GCA_014162995.1 Artemisia annua | reverse complement strand
TCCTGGTGTTTGTTTGAGCTTATAAGAAACTTGCATATTTTTAGGGAAAATATCAAGTTTAGGGGAGGATTGTTGGGTTTTGAAGTAACTCTACTTCTGGATGCTACACTGCTGCTAGCTAGTCAAGTCTACTGCTAAGTGTAAAATCTCTACTGCTAGACAAGACTACTGCTGAGACTCTACTACTGGAAGAATACTGCTGAGACTCTGCTGCCTATGTGATAAGTTTATGTATGAATATTTGTATTTATAGTATAGATATTATGTAATATTCTATAATGTTAGAAGATCATAGTCTTGGGTAGGAAGTTGTATGTAAGCCTGTAGGGTTCCTTGGTGTATAAAAGGAGATCCTAGGGTTAGACTAGAGTACGAATTATTCTAGCATTGTATTCACTTCAAGGTTGCAAAACCCTAGCACTATTCAGGGTGCTCGTATTCAATATATTGAAGTGTTTAATTGGTGATAACATTGTGTTTGTGTTCCTCTTAAGTTAATCAATAAATTCCGCATATTGATTAAGTTTGTAACAAGTCAGCTTCCATACATTGTTGTCTTGGTTTATCTAAGATAATAATACTAGATCAATTGCTCAACTGGGATCAACAGGTCCTTCTACAAGTACTGGCACATCTCTCGCAGATGAAATCCCATTTGTTAGTCCTATGGATTTAGATTTCTCTGTTGGAGGTACTTTGTATACCCCGTTTGTTGTTTTATTTGTGATTAATGGTTTCATATTTTTTTTCTTTCGTTGCAGCAGCATGTTGTTTATTGTGTTGGTTTGTTTTGTGTTGTTGATGCTTATTTTGGTGGCGCAAATATCTGTCTCAGGTTCTCCTCGCACTGACATACGCCCAAGAGAGCTTCCACCGGCTCGTGGAAGAACACGCCGTTCATGTAAGAAGCATGTTTCTTGCGGTTTAGGGTGTAGTGTTTGAATACGTAAACATTGATTGTAGGTATTAACTAGGTTACTTTCATTTTTGTTCTTAGGGACGACTCGCCCATCACCTGGTCCTCAACATAGACGTACTGGTATGCCTTATTTGTCCGGCTACATGTTTACTACGTTGTATAAAATTCTGTTTGCTTAAGCGATTCAATTGTTAGTTTATTGTTTGTGCCTGCATTTTAGCCACACCTGTGTTTTTTAGATATGTTAGTCCAGAATAGCATAGTGTATTAATGATTGCATATTTGTTGCAGGAGCAACGCGTGTGCAGGCTAATCGGCGGCGTGCACGTACAGGTATGTATCATGTATTTGCCTTGCCATTTATTAGGTGGTGTCATCTGATGGGGTTTGTTTCTCAGCAGTTCACTTCTTGCTATTATTATTACTTACGTGTATTATTTTCTGATTACTGTGTGTCACTCAAAAAAGGTCAGCAGTTATTAATGCACAACTTTTACCACAAGCTAAAAGGGAATGACCAGTTTTTTGGTGGCCTATCAAAGGTTACTTAAGGGCCGCCTTTTTTAGTCTTTGGTATCTAAAGTTACCGAAGGCTGCATTTACTTATATTTGATTTTCTTTACAACACATCTCCTAAAACTGCGACTTGCAGCATGCAGTTAAACATTTTTACTGTTTTAGTTATTAATCAACATTGCTTACTATCATAGTCATACATTCTAATTCTGTATATTTGTGCGTGCGAATGACAATGTTTGAACTAATTTTTATAGGACGGGCATCTGCAATGGACAGAAATAGCTCACCAGTACAAGGCCCCATTGCTCCTCCACAGCGAGAAGGTTATTTTCTATTATTTGTTTCTCAGACTTATCTTTTTAATATATCAACTGCTATGTTGTTCTTGCCCTTTAATACATTAATTTTCTGTTTGTCAATAGGTGCGCCTTTAGATTACAAATCTTTCGGTAGATGTGATCAAGTCTGCCAGCATTGTCATGCTATCTTTTGGCTAGAAGAAAGGCGAACCGGGCTACCAGGGTCTGCAGCTCCGCAGTATCAAAGATGTTGTGCTGGCGGGCGTGTATTCCTACGTACATATGAGCATTATCCACAGTACATTACAAATCTGTTTTCAGACAGGCACTTTATGGACAATATAAGGGCGTACAATCAGATGTTTGCAATGACTTCGGTTGGCGCGACCATTGACAACTCTATTAATACCGGTAGAGGGCCGTATGTGTTTAGGGTTTCAGAACAGATCTACCACTGGATTGGAGGCTTTTGTCCTAACGGTGATGATAGTCCACGATTTTTGCAAATGTATGTTTATGACACAGATCATGAGGTGCAGCATAGGTTGTCTCATTTTGACCCACACGAAAGGCGAATTCTCAGAGAAGATATCATTCAGGGACTGATTCAGTTTCTGGACGACAATAATGCTTTGGTGCATTTGTTCAGAACTGCAAGGGACAAACTACGCGACGCTAACATACCTAATTTCCAAATTAGGTTATTTGGTGTCGCCGGGTCTAGCCAATATGAGTTGCCTACCGCAGAAACCATAGGAGCTATTGTGTATGAGGGTGGTCCGGAGAGTATTACGGACTACGACGTAGTTATAGAACGTCATTCTAGGGAACCTGAAAGCGTCAACAAGCTGCACCCAACGAATATGGCACTGCAATTTCCTCTCCTATTTGTTTATGGTGAGGAAGGGTATCACTTAAATCTTACACTTATGAACTTGGATGATTCACACACACAGACAGAAAAAAAAATGACCATGAAGATGTTTTATGCATATCAATTGTGCGATAGGGTTGGTACTTACAATTTAATAACACGCGCAGGCAGACTTTTCCAGCAGTATGTTGTTAATGCGTATTGTGTTATTGAGCAGGACAGAACAGACTTTATTAGGCGAAAACAAAATGACATACGCAGCGAGTATTTGTCTGGAATTTACGACGCTATCACTAGGGGTGATCGCGATGGCCGCGATGTTGGTTCTCGCATTATTTTACCAGCATCGTTTACCGGAGGACCCCGTTATATGTATAGTCATTATTTGGATGCGTTGGCAATCTGCCGAGTGCACGGAAATCCAACATTCTTTGTAACATTCACTTGCAATGTGAAGTGGCCGGAAATCCAGGATTACATGAATGCATTTCCGATGCTCACCACTGCCGATAGGCCTGATGTGGTGGATAGGGTGTTCGAACGCAAAATTCATGCATTAATAAAGTTTATCAGAGACGAGGAAATTTTCGGTAGAATAGTCGCAGGTATTCTTTTTAACTTACCTACTGCTTTTGCTACCTTGATCATTTTTTAATGCCACTTTACAAATGTCACAAATCATCTGACCCATTTTTTTTTTCTTTCGCCTGTCTCTGACAGTGCTCTATACAGTTGAGTTTCAGAAGCGAGGGCTACCGCATTGTCATATACTATTATGGACGCAACGCCGATAGCCTGATGCACAAGAGAATGAGGTGGATGCATATATAAGTGCTGAGCTTCCTAATCATGTTGAAGATCCGGAAGGATTCAGGGTTGTTTCTGAGTTGATGATGCATGGGCTGTGTGGCCGTGCATATCCTGATGCTCCATGCACTGCTGGACGTGACACTTGCAAGAAACGGTTCCCGAAAGAATATTGTCAGCATACTTATACTGATGATAAAGGGTACGTGCACTATCGTAGGCGTGAAACAGGGGCCGGGACATATCGCAGCGGTGTAAGGCTGGATAACGGGTATGTGGTGCCTTACAATCGGGCATTGTGCATGGCATTCTACGCACACATTAATGTGGAATATTGCGGATGGACGATGCTTATAAAATATCTTTTCAAATACATATCCAAAGGAACTGACAGGATCGTTGCAAGGATTGTTAGGCCGATTAGTCAGCGACGGGAAAACGCAGCCTCATTTGGTGGCGGTGCATCTACATCTAATGCATCCACATCTAATGCGAACGCGGTGCACATAGATGAAATACGAAACTTCATGGACGCTAGATATATAGGACCGCATGAGGCTTGCTGGCGAATATTTGGGTTCGATATTCACAGTAGGGAGCCGGCGGTTCAAATCTTAACTGTTCACACAGAGAACATGCAACAGATTGCTTTTAGAGCTTCGCAGACCTTGACAAGCATTGCCAATAGTTCCAGAAGCAAAAAAACAACCTTAACAGAATGGCTCGAGTTTAATAGACTACACAGCTACGGTAGACACCTAACTTATTTACAATTTCCTTCCGAATTTGTGTGGTCACTGAAAACCCGAAGTTGGTCGGCTAGACAGAATATGAATAGACCTTCTATAGGTAGGCTCACGTATGTTCATCCGGCGAGCGGTAACCTTTTTTTCCTGAGGATGTTGCTGTGCCATCAGATAGGCCGCACTTCATTTCCTCACATTCGCAACGTAGATGGAACACTGTATCCCACTCATCGTGGCGCTTGCGAGGCAATGGGTTTGTTGGGAGACGATGAAGAGTGGTTGCTAGCATTGCAAGAGGCTGCTGAAACAGCAACTGCTTCTCAATTAAGAGACCTCTTTGTGCAAATTCTTATTTTCTGCGACGTCACAGACCCCGTTATTTTATGGGAGACTCATTGGCAGCATATGCAGGACGTATTCCAAACAGGTTAGCAGAGCTGCTGAATATCCCTAATCTACATGTAAATGAAGATTTGCTGAAGGGCGGGATTCTGTATGAGTTACAAGTGTCACTAGCATTCTTTGGGAAATCTTTGGCTCACTTTTCACTGCCTAGACCCCCAGAAAACTTGCTGCGAATACTAACTAACAGGTTAGTCATGGAAGAGCTTAGTTACAATCGTGAAAGATTAGCCGAACAGAGGGACCGCATTGTACCACAGCTTAATCAGCAGCAACGGCTCATATTTGATAGAGTTATTAATGCTGTTATAAACGGCACCCAAGAACTACTATTCGTTTACGGTCACAGTGGGACAGGTAAGACATTTGTTTGGAAAGCCATTCTATGTGCTCTGAGGTCTGAAGGTAAAATTGTGTTGGCTGTGGCTTCCTCTGGAATTGCATCTTTGTTACTACCATCTGGCCGAACCGCTCACTCAAGATTTAAATTGTCGTTAAATTTAACGGACAACCCAGTATGTAATGTTAAGAAAAACACTCAGCTAGCGGAGTTGCTTGCAAGGACAGATTTGATTATATGGGGCGAAGCCCCCATGAATGATCGTAAGTGCTTTGAGGCTTTAGACCGCACACTTAGGGATCTACTCAATACGCCTAACCATCTATTTGGGAGAAAATCAGTTATTTTGGGAGGTGACTTTCGGCAAACGCTACCAGTGAAAAAACATGCATCTAAAAGCGAAATAATAGCCGCTTCAGTTGCAGAATCATACCTATGGCATCGGTTTGAAGTTATTCTGTTGCATCAGAATATGCGGCTGCATCACTCATCACCAACAACCAATGTCAATGCCAACACAAGAAACTTCTCAAATTGGTTGGTCGATGTTGGTAATGGTGTAGCAGGTTACCCGGATGAAACGGATCCGGATAATGCATCGTGGGTCAAAATACCGGATCAATATTGTATAAGAAATTCAGAAAACGGTTTGACGGAATTAATAGATTTCATACACGATAACCAGACACTCGAAGCACCAACCGCCGAGTCGCTGCAGGAAAAAGCAATTGTCTGTCCTAAAAACGACACAGTGGATGTCATAAATAAAAAGATACTGGACAGCGTGCGCACTGAAGGCCGATCGTACACAAGCTATGACCAGGCAACACCAAAAATGAATGACGGTGGGGCGACAGAATTGTTGTATCCGGTAGAATACTTGAACACCATGGAATTTCCAAGTATGCCTCAACACATGTTGGTATTAAAGATTGGAACACCCATAATGCTACTTAGAAATCTTAATCTAATTGGAGGTCTGTGTAACGGGACGCGTCTTATTGTGACTCAGCTTCTACAACGAATTATTGACGCAAAGATAATCACGGGAACTAGGAATGCTCAGAAGTTCTACCTACCTAGAATCGCACTTATACACAACGACGATAACATTCCATTCACATTCAAGCGAAAACAATTTCCGATAAAGCTGTGTTACGCCATGACCATCAACAAAAGCCAGGGACAGTCCTTAAATAAAATAGGAGTGTATCTTCCCCAACCGATATTTGGCCATGGGCAGCTATATGTGGCGTTATCTAGGGCCACTTCTCTGGGAGGTTTCAAAGTGCTCATTAGTGGAGATTCAGATCATGAAAGCAACACCACTAAAAATATTGTTTATAAAGATTTTCTACATAAAATTATGGTACACCAGGCCATAACATTAAATAAGCATTTTTTTCACTTACTTCCTCAACCTATTATACTACTGTTACTTTAATACTATATCGCATATACGCCAATTATAGGTTCTACTACCACAGGTTCAGCTTCACACACTAACGCTGTTTTTTTATCCATCCCTTGCCTTAGTATAATAGTGATGTTAAATCAGATACTTTCTTAGCGTTTGAAACTGCATTATGTGCCTTATTTGAGTAGCATTACTGTATTTATGAGCACTGTATACTCTGCGTGTTTGGCAACGTAATTTATAGTGCTAACATCTGTGTTAAATCGCACATATTTCATTATATTCGTTTATAACTGCGTTATGTGGCTTACTCGAGTGACATTACTATATTTATGAGCATCGTATATTCTGCGTGTTTGGCAACACAATTTACAGTTGAACATCTGTATTAAATGACATATATTTCATTATATTTCTTATGTTAGGATTTTATTTTTTTTATATACAGACACATATATGCAATCTGTGGTTATAATTACAGCATAGATTCAGAGCTAACTACTATAAAAGAATGGTTGCCTTAATTTGTTACCTACACATATTATACACTATGCTTATTTTTCTTTTTATGTGTTTATACTAACGCCAATACTTGCAGATAAATGGATCTAACCAGTAATGTAGACGCTGCTTCCAAAGCCGTGGCTGGGCCTTCTATTCCGCAGAGAACCTTTGCTTACTTCACAGACCTAAATCCAACAGACAATACAAAGTTTATTGAGGCAAGAGTCTATCGTAAATGGATAGCCATGAAAGTACCGAGCCTTATTGCTACAGGATTTTCATGCATATTGTTAGACAAAAAGGTATAAAATGATTCACACCTCGCTACAATGATTTCACATAATGCTATAGAAACACTGGCCTACAGATTAGTGATACATAATGTGCTTCCCTACAGGGCTCTGCAATACAGGCAAATACAGATCTGAAAGAAAAAGACCGGTTTGACCTTGACTTGCAGCTAAATTGTGTTTGCAGAATTCAAGGTTTTGGTTTCGAAAAGACGGACGGCTGGGGAAAAACATTGGATAACGACTTCACTCTTTCCTTTGGAAAACACACACACATAAAGCCGTTAACAGACACCGACTTCCCGTACCACTATTTCAATTTCGCTGCTTATAATGAGCTGGGTGCAAGGCTTGAAAAAAAGAGCCAAATACTTACAGGTACTATGAATCCGATTATTAATCATTTTTACGCACCTATAAAAGATTAAAAAATACTCAACACATGTTTGCAGACTACATCGGGTATGTTCATAATGTAGAAAAAGTTAAAGAATACGGAAGTGCTACTGCTAACAAGATCAAGCTTAGAAACATCGCAATACGCAATCTTAAGTAAGTATACTTTTAAAAATTCCAAATGAAGATGCTTGATTTTCTTATATTAAAAAACGTACCATACGCATAACTAGCACACATTAAAACTGTGCAGCAACAATGTTGTTCTCTTCACATTATGGAATGAAAAAGCCGATGCTTTTGAAGAAGAAGAATATGCGAGAATGCACCAGCCTGTAATACTAGCTGTTAGCTCTTGCTATCTGAAAAGATACGACGGTACAAAAGCATACATACTGTATATATTATTTACCCATAAAATGTTATTGCTTCTTACTTACCTTTCCTTGCATGCCACGCAGGTCAAATACAACTGTCAGCAACTTCGTATTATTTCAACCCACCTATTGAGGAAACTGCCGACCTCCTGGCTGCGTAAATAAAAAAAAATCAATTCACATTTCTTTCATCATTATCGCGCAAAATTGACACTAACAAATTCATGTATACAAATATAGGTACAACCAAGACAACACAAGTTTTCCTCAATTAGAAGTGCAAACAGAACGGCTCACAGACTGGGAAAAAGAAAGGAATAGAAATCGAGTTCCATTAGGCACATTGCTAAAAATAGATCCAAACACTCAGCAGGTTCGCAAAGCAATTCTCAAATTGTATATACTTATTCACTAAATTAGTTCCTAACTTAAAAAATTTATCAGCGCGTGCTATTTACTCAAGATGCTATGATACTTCGGGTGGACTCCGCATATGCTTGGTATTACCAGAAATGCGACGAATGTGGTGGAAAATTAGACTACGGGTATATACACGGCCACTGCCATCCTTACAGGAGTAAATCGAAACCAGAGAATAGGTATGCTAACATACTGATGTACAAAAACAGTTACTTATATATAACTGTTCCCTTACATAACGCAATTAAACCCTAATTTGTTATGTTTTATACTACAGCTACTCTTTCAGGGTGATCATAATAGATGGAACAGGAAACGCAACTATGACCTGCTTCAGCCCTCAAACAGATGGCCTAATCAAGAACATCGACGCTCTCCTTCAAGAGGTTGACAACAAAGATCCAGCAATTATTCCACCACAAATATTGGCACTACAGAACACAAGACATGTTTTCCAATTTCGATTCGCCAAGCCAGCGGGCAAAGGACCGCCTACATTAGTTTTGCAACAAGTCATGGACCATCCGCCTGCCATCTTACCAGCACCTGCGGAAGGACCATCATCCCCGCCAGGCACCCCACTTACCGCCCATACGCTCTCGCACATTAGCCCTCCACCTGCAACACCAGCAGCAACACAGGATACCCCAGAAAACACAGACAGCGGATTGCGCCCCTCGACTACATCAGCCACCAAACGAGAGCTGTTTGCAACGGCTGCTGCTAAAGAAAGCGACCCGCCGAGTACCCCACCAACTGGGCATACGCTTTTGCACAGCAGCCCTCCAGATGCAACGCCACCGGCAACACAGGATTCACTGGGAAACACGACCAGCGAAGCACACCTCTCGACTACATCGACCACCAGGAAAGAGTTGTTTGCAGCAACTACTGACAAGGAAAACGACCCGGAAGCAAAAAAACAGAAAACGGAGTGACTAAGACTAAGGGTATTAACATGTATTTAAGTTTCGTCTGTTAGTAATCAACTTTGTGTTAGCAAACCAATGTAGATGCTATTATAATTTTATGACTCCTATGGCACAGCCATGTAGTCAAATTTTGATTGTATAAAATTATCAGATGTCTTGACAACTAACGCAACAAACACTTGCCATAACATTATCTCTTTCGACATGACACGCAATCAGATTCGTACAATTAGGCAAAACATAAAAATGCAGCGGGTTTCGTTTTTGAAAAAATTCGAACACTGATGGCTATTAGGAAAAGAATATATAATAACTTGAACAAGCAAATAAAAAGCAAAAATAAAAGAAAAAGAAAGCAAAATACACACTCATTATTGTGGCTCAATAGCAAAAAAGGAATCGAAAAACAAATCCCGCCTTTATGTCGATTGGAATAATGTCAATGCAGATTTGCAATAAAAGAAGCAGTTAAGGAATAAAGCGCAACACACGACGGAACTAACACTGTCACATTGGCCGAACTAGAATTGATTCATATGTTCATCCAACAAGCCCAAACAGAATTCGGCAAACCGGCTAACCAAAACATATTTCTTACAGGCACACATTTTGACAACATTTTATGTAACTGTTACTATGCTAATCCGTAATTCATTCCCTCAAATATAAGTAACACTGTATGTCACTCCTGACTACATAACTTAATTGCAATTGCATTGCTATATGCCTAAACGAATAGGACTTGCCCATCATATCGATAACGTGATCTGGCACGAAAGTTAATAACCACATGTAATCATAGTTAAATACCCACTATATTGCAGAATCTTCTAACGACACATAAAATAACGGCCTTTAACAACCCTCTGATCGAATCAAACAGCATTCATAAAACAAAACCGCAAAAGCAAGGCTAATTATATTTCAGACCAAACATGCAACGTATACAATTCCTTAAACCACTGCTGAGGAAAAGTTAAGTAAAAATTAAGACTAATCCAACTGCATAGAAAAAAACATAAGCAACATACAATATACAAAAGCCTTTTATATATATATTAATTTACATAAACATCCTGCCTTACAAGACAGGTATTACAGACTCCAACTAAAAAACATAACATAAGTACAAAGCTTACAACCACAGACATTACTACAGCAACTTTTGGAAGAACCAGCAAACCACCCATCATCAATTGCAACCATCAAGCGGCTTCAATTGGCCGAAAAACAAACACAGCTACCCAACAAAAACTGCTAGCCATCCAGACACACTACAGCTACAGACAATATACATGACATACACCAACAGACACTACGACTTAACAAACCATAACTATTTACATGACTATATTATTGGCCCATTACGAAATACACTGGTATGCTACTAGATATGCATAACATCTCCCAGATAATCCATCACCAGCCGAGCAATGCGACCGGTATCAGCAGCGAGCCGACCATACGCATGATGCGTTGCTCAACAATAGCAANCAGGCCATTCAGAAGAATAAACCTGTAGCGCTCAAAGAAGAGGTAAAACTGTCTACCTCTATCTTGCGAGTTAGCGGCACGCGCCAACCTATCACTAATAGGACCCTCACCATTAACAACCTGATTCTCCATAGTTACTTGCGCATTACCAACACGAACCAACCTATGACTAATATGAGCATCGCCATTGGCAACATGATTCTCCATTGTTATAAAACTACTCAACCACAATGATGCAAATAATGTACCACAGCAAACTCTTTTTATACCCAAGGAAAGTAAGTAACAAACAAAATGCATTAATTAACAGATAAGTATGATAATACTTCAATTAGGTTAAGTGACGACACGCAGCTGCCCTAATCATGACTGGCCATTATCTAGGCGTGTTGGTTATTCTACCAAGGCTTCTGAAATTGACAGATCCCTCGATACACAAACCCACAGACAGTTCTGATTGCCTTTTAGTGATAGATAAACCATAGCCGAAATTGGGCAATTAAGACCAATGAATTTGGATAAGCTACACCCGTAACCCACTATCTAAATAAAATAATTAAGAAAACTAACAATACGAAACCCATCCAGCGGCATCAAAGATAGTCCAATATTTGTCCTTTTGTTTTCACCAACTGAAAAAGACGAGTGTGCAATGCATAATGACTAAAGAGAAGGCCAACTGAAAGACGTTGCAAAGAAAGCCAACATCCAAAAAGCAAGGTTATAAAAGTAACTTCTAAAAAAAATGAACAAAACATATTGGTATTTTAAAAATAAAGTAGAAAAAAATTTGTACACCAACAATTAAAATAGTACACATATGAACTGACATATTTTTATTTTACATATACAAGATATACAAACAAATTAAATACGGTATTCATAACAGTAATAATGCGGCGATACACTATATAAAATCTTCCCGGATTATGCTAAAAGTATATAACATCTGAATAACTAAATAAATAAGGCTATAATTATTCGCGCAAAAAAAATTGTAATCAACCAGATCATCATTATATTATTTTTGTTGTTCTTACGACACGTACATGCGTCGACACTTATTTTTTAAAAAATAACTAAAAACACACCGCAAACCTATAACATAAATATATATTCATTAAAAGAAAATACAAATTACATTCAACAACGACAAGCCAGTAATCAGCCTAAAAAATCAAAATACCCCGCCAACCAGACCAACTTCAGCATTCGAACATTACTTAACAACAACGAAAAGAAAAACAGCTACTTCTCTAAAAGTGCCTACATAGACAACCTAATAATACAAGGACTATTACATGACATTAAACCTAGCGAGAAACTGCATACGGCGTTGAAGATGCATATTCGACGCCTGCAGAAACAAATGCATGTTTGCTAACTTTTGAACCTCAAAATCACGGATAATCTTAAAATACGTAACAGAGTCAACAAACACCAAGCCGTCATCATTTCTCAACTCCGCAACAAGCTGCGCCATAAAGACATCATTACTACAAAGTTCCAGCTCTTGAATAATAGCATCCAAATACGCCACACGATCAGCAACATGCACACACCAACCACATAAAAATGAAAACCAGCTTCGTTCCTCCTGAACTTCTCTCTGAAAACCCAAACGCATAACATCAATTGCCGAAACTGAACCAGCTGAGTACCGTAGCTCTAAAAGCCTTGCCAAACTATCCATAGCACACACAAAAACTTAACTTAATAAGAAATATGGTCAACAAAACCAGCAACAAATGTTTATATATAACTTAAACCTACAATAAAAAACAGTAAACAATAATATAACACTTCCCAAAAAAAAACACTAGATACAGAATTAGTTCCCAAATTGCAAACCAAACACTGTAAGATGTGATAAGTCAGCTGCATTTTTTTTAAATTTGAAAACACAAAATTACTATCAAGTAATACAATCTATGAAGAAAATTCTCAAACTTACAAATTTTAATAAGTATACTACACAATTAGACTCATTAAACAAAAAAATACAAACACTGAAAAAATATCACAGCTACATACAGTGCACAGAAATCAAATATTTTCTTGCCAAAAAAAGCCCCGCTGCAACGCAGCGGGCTATATATTTCTTGTTCCAACTGGTTGTCGAGGGACAATCGGGTATTACTAGAATGTATTGTTGCGAATAATGGATATGCAAACAGGATAAGTAGTAGGACAACCATGCCCGACTTATAAACATTATAGCTATGGACCTATGGTTTCGTAGCTCTCTATGACAAAAAGTGATTTATTTTTTATCACCCTAGATCGACTGAAGCACTAAATATCTTTGTGTTATGTATGATTCTGCTTTCATTTTCTCTGTATTATATTGTGTTGCAGAAATTGTGACTATAATGTATTAAACTAGTATCTGAGCTGTATATGTTACCCTTTAGGGTCAAATATATACTTATGACTAATTGAACAAAGGGAGTACGGGCAATACACTATGATATAGGCGGTGTAGGTTATAAAATTTGCCGCTCTAAAACACATAATAAAAAAATACACGGGGTCGTCTCCAAAGGCCTCGAACATTGTAGTCGGTAGAATACTAATTGTAGTGTTAATTGGTAGCTTTATACGTGAACAGATTCAGTTGACCTGACACATCATATATCGTTATTATTTTGTTTGACAATCATGGGTAGTTGGGTACGATACATACTGTAAATACTTCTTTGTATATTTTATTGACTTAAATGACAAAGATAATTTTCTATGAGTCCATCAGAAGTGCAATTGACCATGAAAACTTTCATGTATATAGATCTGTCCATTTTAAGGAAATTTCTATGTTGCTTGTTTCTTTATAAGTCAAAAAAGCTCTCGTGCATGTTTTTCTTCCAACTTTGAAAAGGATTCCTGAATTTACAATGAAATTTCGGTTTGACATATTGAAATTGTTGTGCCATATAGAAAATGAGCAAAATTCTGATATTTAATGTTCGTATATATTCATATATTTGATCCTTATTTTCATCAAATATATTTCACGTGATGGGTCCATTAGGTTGACAAATATCCAAGTCTTATTAACAGCTAACAGATAATTTATATGTTATCTTAACTAATCCAAGTATCTCAGTTTATACGTTTAATATCATTCACTGGCCGGCAAGTTGAAAACTAACATTTCCATCGAAGGTTTTTTGTTATATGAAATTTCCATGCAATTAATTTATGTGCTTCCTGGAACTTGAAAGAAAGCTTTAGTCGATTGCCATCTTATATATAAACATGTCCTATCTTATGCATAATTTATTGTTATTATTTTTTTCCCAATTCAAACTTTCAAAGTTGCATTGTATCAGTTCTAACCACGAAAGTTCACGATTTTTTTTTCCTACTTTTATAAACGGCTGATGTTTCATGTTATATAGCTTCAACGATTATGCGGGTAGCAACATGGAGTAATTAATAGTCATACTGTAGGGGATATATAGAATCAACGAACACAATCGGATAATATATGAATCTCTGAAAGGCGTGTAAACACACTTTCAGATCGAATCAATTCGGTGGTTCTCCCGAATTATTCAATCGGATACAATTCAGAAATTGAGAACGTTTTGTATGGTTTTTGTTTGAGATTTTTATGAACCAGAAAGAAAAACGACCAATGGAGAAAACATATATACCTATGAAAACGGGATTAGGGCCATCATAACCGCCTTTTGGGCAGGTTTCAAAGTTGTCAAATTTAGTCCCTCAAACGATTAGGGCCATCATAACCGCCTTTTCGACCCCAGCCAGGGGCGCTGCCCCTTGGACCCTGCTCCCAGGGGCTGCCGCCCCTGGAACCCCGCTCCCAAGGGCGTTGCCCCCGGACCCCCGTCCCTTAGGGGCTTCGCCCCTAAGATCATAATAAATCCAAATAGGTGTGCACTCCGTACGTCCAAGCCTAAATGATGTCTTATTATGATGAAATTGGTCAAACAAGTTAATCCAATTACACTAAAATATCCAACACATACGATGTTTTTGGTTCTGATTGAACTCAACAATCGATGTCATGCATGTAGGGCTGTAAACGAACCAGACGAACACGATCGGAGCCTTTTTCATGTTCGTTCGTTTAATTTTAACCGGACACGAACGCATAAATGGACGAATTTTCTTATTCATGTTCGTATATTAAGAAAATGAGTTGTTCATATTCATTTATATTCGTTCACTAAGACACCAAACGAACCTTAAACGATTACATATAATTGAACGTAGAAAAAACAAACATAAACTTTATTAAACTATGCATAGTATTTTTTTTATAAGTGTTCTTTTGTTTAAATAACTAGTTTTAAAAGTATACAATTGAAGGATATGATATATGAACATAAACAAATAAATTACAAAAATGTACATTAAATAACACATAATCGGACGTTCATGAACATAAATGAATGAAAGTAGCTTTTGTTCATGTTCGTTATTTAACTTATTGAATGTAAAATATTTTTCATGTTTGTTCATTAAAATAAACGAACATAACGAACTTTTTACAGAAGGGTTTATAAAATGTTCACTGAATGTTCAGTTCATTTACAACCCTACATGCATGGTTGGTATGTTGTTTTCTCTCGAGTCTCAACTTCATAACTCTTAAATACATGTTGATTATCAAAGTTGGCCTTTTTGACCATAACTTTATAGCTGCGCTCTTATTTATATATCTATAAAATCTGAGTTTCATTCAATAAATGTAATTGTTATGGTTATAAAATAATAATCAAATATATATTTTGTAAACGTGTTTTATATAATAATTATATAGAAATATAGTGCAAGTATTAATGACTATAAATTAATGAGTATAATATATATTTTGTGAATATAGTTTAAATTAACTTTATAATCTTCTATAATAATTATACAATGGTGGCGATTAGCATGTGCAAGTGGTGCAACCGCACCGGCCCCTCCTTTATAAGGGGCCACCAATTTAGTATACATTCATTAATATTTATAGTTTTATATATAAACGTTTTGAATTTTTAGTGTATTTGTTAAATATTATATNCCTAAACCTAACAGATCTAGAGCCAAAACCCGAGGCAGCATCAGGCCATCGATGGCAGACCGCAGCGGATTTGAGCAGAGGAGTCCGGGCGATGGCGGCAGCGAACGGCGAGCGACGACAGCTGGGAGATGACCGATCTGTGGGTAAGGATTATTATTGAAAGCAAGGTAAAATACAAAAGAGCTCCGTACGGCCGGTCGAGACGGCCGCCGGATTTATTTAGAAAGAGGTGGTGGATTGGTTGGAGGAATTATAGAGAGAGGTAGGAGAAATTTTAGAGAGAGAGAGAGGTAGGTGGGATATATTGCTATTTATTGGTATGCATGACAAATGGACCTTATAATCTACCTATTATTAATTTTAAAAAAAATATTATAATTACAATATAATTTGTGGTCCAAACTTCCATTTAATTTGTGGCGGTATATACTAAATCCATATGTATGATTCATTGAATGCAACTTCAATTCTTGGCCATCTAAAGTGGATGTATTTAATCAAAGCTAAAGGATGAATTTAATCAACTCTTGTATTAAAACATACTTTTCCTTAATGAAATGCATTTTTACGATATATATAAACGAGTATATGAGTGTGGTCCGTTGATGGATTCGTCGGTGGACTACCAAATAAATATATGTATTTGCTTTTGCCCAAAATACAAATAAGTGCATAATATTGGTACCAACTCCTTATAATATGATTGCAGTGTTCTACATGTGGATTTACGTGTGTTCTTAGGCAATTATTTAAGGGGCAAATTACCTTAAAATGTATTTAACTTACCACTTTTTATCATTGTATGTAACCTTTTTTTTCCCAATCTGTCAACGAACTTGCAAAATCCGTTTATTGCGTGTAGCGGTGACCTGTTTGACCTGCTGGGGCAGGTTAAGCTAACGATCGTTAGGTTTATCATTGCAATGTTAGTCCTTTAGACTAACAATCGTTTATCATGGCTACATACAATGACAAAAAGTAACAAGTTAGATGACTTTTATTATTTATAAATTTTATGTACGTTTTTTATACGTTTTTGCACACATTTTTATACTCGTTTTTATACACATTTTTATACACGTTTATACACACGTTTTTATACACGTTTTTATGCATGTTTTTATACGGATTTTTATACACACATTTGTATACACGTTTTTATGCACGTTTTTATACACATGTTTTTTATACACACGTTTTTGTGCTGGTTTTACATACGTTTTTTAAATGTTTCAATGCATACATTTTTATACACACATTTACACACGTTTTTATACACACATTTTTATATACGTTTTTATACACACGTTTTTATGCATGTTTTTATACACACGTTTTTATACACTTTTAATTTAGCTTTTTTTACACTTCTAATTTAACTTTTTTACACGTTTTTATATACGTTTTTACGCACGTTTTTAATTTATCTTTTTTACATGTTTTTATATACGTTTTTGTAGGATATTCGTTATTATAACACAAGGTGAAGATTAAGCTCAAGTCGAATTTCCTAGATAAAGAAAGTAAGGTTGTGATATTCTAGAGAGAGAAAGTGAAATATATTAGCTTCAAAGCAAAATGAACATCCAACCCTTTCCCTTGTGTAGGAAAGGGCATTTATAGTACAAGTAAACGCCCCATATGGGCTGTGGAGTGAGCTGACAGTGGGTAAAGACCCGACCCAACTCCACAAGATATTACGCTAACTAACTAAGTGTAAGTCTACGAGCTATCTTCAGCTAGATGACACCCGGGGTGACCGAGTTTTCCATATGATTTTTCCACGTTTTATATAAGTTTTTTTACACACTTTTAATTTAACTTTTTTTTTTACTTTTTTAATTTAACTTTTTTACACGTTTTTACACACGTGTATAAAAACGTGTGTAAAAACGTCCGTATAAAAATCTGCATTAAAGCATGTATAAAATGTGTGAATAAAATGTGTGTAAAAATGTGTGTATAAAAATGTGTATANTAGATGACACCCGGGGTGACCGAGTTTTCCATATGATTTTTCCACGTTTTATATAAGTTTTTTTACACACTTTTAATTTAACTTTTTTTTTTACTTTTTTAATTTAACTTTTTTACACGTTTTTACACACGTGTATAAAAACGTGTGTAAAAACGTCCGTATAAAAATCTGCATTAAAGCATGTATAAAATGTGTGAATAAAATGTGTGTAAAAATGTGTGTATAAAAATGTGTATAAAAAAACATGCATAAAACTATGTGTATAAAAACGTGCATAAAAATGTGTATATAAAAACGTATATAAAAACGTGTGTAAATGTGTGTAAAAAAATGTATGTATTGAAACATTTTAAAAACGTGTGTAAAACCGTGCATATAAACGTGTGTATAAAAAACGTGTGTATAAAAACATGCATAAAACCGTGTATACAAATGTGTGTATAAAAATCTGTATAAAAACATGCATAAAAACGTGTATAAAAATGTGTATAAAAATGTGTGTATAAAAACGTGTATAAATAATGTGCAAAAACGTGTAAAAAAACGTATATAAATTTTAAAAATAATGAAAGTCACCTAACTTGATATTTTTTGTCATTGTATGTAGCCATGATAAACGATCGTTAGTCTAAAGGACTAACATTGCAATGATAAACCTAACGATCATTAGCTTAACCTGGTCCAGCAGGTCAAACAGGTCACTGCTACACGCAATGAATGGATTTTGCAAGTTCATTGACAGATTGGGAAAAAAAAGAAGGCTACATACAATGGTAAAAAGTGGCAAATTAAATACATTTTCAGGTAATTTGCCCATTATTTAAGTAGCTAGAATTTTATTAATAAATGATCCCCAATTAAAGATTTTGATATTTTTCATACTATTTAGAGGTAATTACTTAAATGGTTTATATGGTTTGTCGCTTGACCACTAATTATGTTAGTTAACCGATAAAATGCATGTTTGATGAGGTAAAAGAACAAAAGTACCCATGTTGTTGTTATTATCATTATTATAAAACATCACTTTATCATTATTATTATTATTTAATAATAAATACACCATCTGCTGCACATGTCCAACAACATATAACAAAAACATGTATTTTCATCTTTAACCTCTTCAAACTCATTTCAAAATCTAGAAACATAAGTCAACCCCTTCACATATTCATTTTCTTCAACCTTGTTAAAAAACCAAATTTGAACCTTTTCACTTAAATACCCATATCTAACTATTAATATTTCATATATTCACTATATACACATATTGACACCCCCCCCCCCACCACCCACACACACACACATGCATAAGAACCTCAGGTCAGATGATGTTGATGGGGATGACGGTGCATCGACGATGGTGGCGATTGGATGATAGATATTGAGATGCGTTTTCAAGATCTTACGATAAAGTTTCAAACTTTTTTTGGGTAAAAGGGAGCTTCCACTCTGGTAAAATATACTAACCAATAAAACATTGAAAGTAGAATGGAATGTGACTGAAGTACCACATTAACCTCAAGCAACTGCTTGAACTACCCTATATTATTATGACATGCCATAAATGAACCACTAGCTACCAACAACTAGAACAACCAAAAAACAACATAAGATGACATGCCAATCTTATGATAAAACAAAACAAAATAAAATACTACTTCCCAACACGTCCTTAAAGCTTGAACTCCTTGAATTGTTCCGGTAAGTCGTTTACTTGAGCCGCATACTCATCTGAAAAATAATCATCACCCAAATAATCATTAAGCTCATACACCTCATTTTCATCACTGTCAGAAACAACTACTTCACCCACCTTAGAAAATGGGTTACCCCTCTTCGATGCAGAAGTACTTGGAGATGGGATAGTAGACTGCTCTAACGCCTTTTTTTTGTTGCGAACGTACTAGAAGATGGGACAATAGACGACTTAGAAGCCTCACCCAGCACCTGCGATTCCATGTTACTAATAGGCTAATCTTGTGACCCCTTACCATTGTTAACAAAACCAAGAACATCCTCATCCATCAATGACTCCAAGATACCAAAAGAGTTAGAAGACTGTGGGTCCTTACCAGATTTAACATTTGAAGTACAAGCCTGCTTTAGACCCTTAGGATCTGAATCTTTCTTGGTATCAACCTGATTAGAAGTTGTCGTGGCTTTAGGTCTCCAAAAATTAGCCTTAAGCTTGGAGAGTTTAACCCCTCTAATTGGCTTAGGTTGAGACATAGAAACCATACTCTTACCTTTATTCTTGCGAGTCCTTACCTCTGTGAACCCCTCATCGTTATTAACCACCTGAATCGATGCATTAGTCACCACATTAGAAACCTTATGAACGACCTCTTTCACTTGTTTTGGACATTCACTAAGTGTGTGACCAAATATTTTACAAACGCTGCAATGAGGAGGTGTGCATTCATATTCGACACGAATGATTTCCGTCGAATAGCCACTATCATCATCCAATGGAATAGCCATACTAATTTCCTTTTTCAATTCTGAATTTGAACACACTTCAACCAACGCATGAGCATAACTAATCCGACCCCACGAGTCAACACACATAGAAGATGTAAATGAATCCAACATAACCGGTTTCCCCACTTGAGTAGCAATCAAGCTTAAACCAACCTCCGAATAAGCAACTATAGGCACATTATGTAATTTAACCCAAAGAGGAATCGTAGTTACCTCATTCTTGGTTAGGGGAACATTAAGAGACCATTTCCTAAGAATAAGAGGTGAATGACGGATTAACCACGGGCCTTGTTGGAGCACCTGCTCCAATCCGTCCTTAGAAGAGAACTTAAATAAGAAAACACCCACTTCATTCTTCATAATCTTTTGCACGCCAAATTTCTTCCACGTATTAGTAACATAGTTCTGCACAATTGGAAAAGCTATAGCTTTTCCTAAGAAGTACCCAACAAGAGTGTTCTCATACCGACCTAAAATGGGTTCCATCGCCTCCTTAGGGAGTTTAGTATCATGCTTAGGAACCCGATCTTTATTAACCATCTGCCTAAAATTCACTTTACGAGAAGTACTATTGGCACCAAGAAAAGAAGCAAACGATTGCTCCTTTCCACTAACATTACCTTTGCCCTCACTAGTACCACAAGTCGTTGGGGCTGAATAAGATGTTTTAGGACCAGAATAATAATAATAATAATAATAATAATAATAATAATAATAATAATAATAATAATAATAATAATAATAATAATAATAATAATAATAATAATAATAATAATAATAATAATAATATTAGTTTTAATAGGGTTGGGTATGGTGGCTAGTCATAATATGCAAAGACCAAACCCGTAACTCTTTCAAAATCTCTCGACTTTCTCAAACCGAGCTCGTTTCAAAAATTTAAAATTCTATAATACGTTCAATAAATATGTAAACCAAACCATATGTTCAAACATTTAAATTCGTTAGGTTATCCTAGTGCCGGAGTCAACGTAGTGCCTAATAATAATCTCACCAATAAATCACCACATATATTCCATAATAAATTTAAAATTCCAATTCAAATTCCATAGAAACCACGAATTTTAGAAATCACGATTTAAAGTTTACAACTTATCGCGAATAGACTTATAATTATTTCAAAGTCAAAAAGTAATGCGGGTTTTTAAATAGCTCCCTATTTTGCCAGTTGTCACATAATTTAACCCAAATAGGAATCGTAGTTACCTCATTCTTGGTTAGGGGAACATTAAGAGACCATTTCCTAAGAATAAGAGGTGAATGACGTATTAACCACGGGCCTTGTTGGAGCACCTGCTCCAATCTGTCCTTAGAAGAGAACTTAAATAAGAAAACACCCACTTCATTCTTCATAATCTTTTGCACGCCAAATTTCTTCCACATATTAGTAACATAGTTCTGCACAATTGGAAAAGCTATAGCTTTTCCTAAGAAGTACCCAACAAGAGTGTTCTCATACCGACCTAAAATGGGTTCCATCGCCTCCTTAGGGAGTTTAGTATCATGGTTAGGAACCCGATCTTTATTAACCATCTGCCTAAAATTTACCTTACGAGAAGTACTATTGGCACCAAGCAAAGAAGCAAACGATTGCTCCTTTCCACTAACATTACCTTTGCCCTCACTAGTACCACAAGTCGTTGGGGCTGAATAAGATGTTTTAGGACCAGAAGACACATTCTTGTCCACTAACGTAGACAAGTTAATATCACCATCATCCACACTCCAATCAGAAATAATAGGACCAGCAGATTCACGTGGAAGCTGATTACTAGGACCATCACCATTAACACTACCATCACCATTAACAACGATACTAACCTTAGGAGTATATTTACCCAATCCCGTAGCAGAATCAACATTCGTATCAACTTTGGAAGCATTACAAACATCACTTGCAGCAGCTATAACATTGCCACCCAACTTATCCATAGAATCCTTAAAATTATTTAAGATCGATGCAATGTTCTCCTCACCATGGTTCGATACATTGCCTTTAGAAGGACTTTTCTTTACGTTAAGAAACCCTTTGTCCATCTCTCAATAAACCCACAAGAAAAGAGTGTTCCTCTTAAAGTCCCATTTGGGCGCCCTTTAAGGGTTTATGAAAATTCCTTTGTTCTTTGTTCTTGTGTGGTTTCAAACTTTTGTTTGTGATTTTGGGTTTTATATAAAACTTAAATTAAATTTATGTCACATTATCAAGAACAAACATATAATTTCTAATTATTTTCAAGGGGTGAGTTTTGATATTGTGACACTACTCAAGAAGAAATCACCTCAACATGTGAGAACCATTAGCATTTTGTATTATAGCATTCATTTTTCATGCTTTTATTTCATTGAGTGTACCGTTAATGTCATAAATTCTAAAACTCTCTTAAGTGCTGCATCCCGAGACCACTAGTGATATGACATTCTTGTGATTAGAATTTACTAAATGATAAGAGGCTTTACGATTAAACCATGTTTTTAGCCTGCGTATGTTATAATTATTTGACTTCATTGGTCACTAAATTATCCTCCACCCTTTAGTTGCACTCATTTTTAGTGCAAAATACATTTGAGCACCCTGTTGAGCCATTTATTAATACTCCATTTGTGTTGATCTTCCGAATGCATTTAAGTTGATTGTTCAAGTTTAAGTCTATGTTTCAAGTTATCAAGTTTATGCTTATTTCTAGCAGATCAAGTATGGCAGGATAAAGTGTATGAAAGGAAAAAAGAACATACGGATGTAGGGGTGGAAACGAGTCGAGCCGCTCGTGAAAATATCAGAATCAGATCGGTAAAAAGCTTGAACGAACCGAGGCTAAACGAGCTCGTGCTTGAGCCCGAGATCGAGCGTAAGTTTGAGCTCATTTAATAATCGAATTCAAGCCCGGACTTACCATGTATAAACGAGCTTGCTTGCTTGCGAGAAAGCTTTCTTGCGTTCTTGCTTAGCTTATTTAAAATGGGAGGTAGTGGACCAATAAGCTAGCTGTCCCAACCAAGACAAGAGCTCGTACCTAGATTTCTTACGTTCTTGCTTAGCTTATTTCAAATGGGAGGTAGTGGACCAATAAGCTAGCTGTCCCAACCAAGACAGGAGCTCGTGTCTAGCGTGATTAACGAGCCTTTGAGCTTTATTTCCTTCAAGAGTGGCTTTAAGCCACTCCCAACCTCTAAACAAAGGATGTTTTATGGCTGCTGGAACACCATATCCAACTTAAACAATTATCTTTTAAAATTATGTTTTTAGAATTTCAAGAAAAAAAAAACTGTAAGAAAAGTTGGAGATGGGGTTTTCGACTTTTGGAAAATGTTTGGTTTGAAGACAAAAGGCTTCAACACCGATTTCCAAGATTGTACTCTCTTGAGCTTAATAAGGCATATAAAATTGTGGACAACTATTATAGCTCTCTCGTTCCATATTCCCGTACTTGGGCTTGGCGTAGATCAACTAAGGGTGGCCAAGAGGAGTCTCAATTAAATGATCTTCTAATCTTCCTACAAATTTTTGCTCATGTTCCCTCCTCTGACTCTTGGTTATTCAATCTTGATCCATCAAATTTCTCAGGTTCATTAATTCATAAAACATTGATTTTTCAATTCTGTCAATAGTAGGTTTCAAAATCCGTTGGAACAATGCCATTCCCATTAAAGTAAATATACATACGTGGTTGTTAGGGTTGGATAGTCTTCCAACAAGATGTAACCTTGATGATCCTGGCATTGATTTGGATTTCACTCGTTGCCCGGTATGTGATAATGCGTTGGAAACTTCACAACATATTTCTGTTGGTACTCAGTTGCTTCATTTCTTTGGAAAGCCATCTCAGCTTGGTAAGTTTCTCCATTTACCCCGTCAATCTTTTAACTTGGAGTGACACAACAAACCTAAGCTTTACATCGAAGGCAAGTTTTGATGCGATTATACAAACACCAACTTGAAGTATTTTGAGATTTGAAATCGTGTTTGCTTTGACTCAAAACCCCAAGAAAGGACACTCTTACAGAAAAAGCAAAGGCTTATCTCACTCATGGATTCTACATAAACGTTTAAAACCGACTCCGGTTTGGTAAGGCTGATAGGTGACCGAAAAACTCCTTGCATAAACTTAATGTAATTTTACTTCTCTAACTATTAATTTATTTTTATTTTTTTAATGAAAATGCCGTTAAAAAAAACTAAATGGAAAAAGATCGATTAGGATATGAGTATGCCAAATTAAATTTTGAGATACTTGACGCCAATAAAATCATTTAATGACATTCGATCTCCAAAAAAAAATTTGCAATGTTCAAATCTCGTGATTTTTTTTTTTTCAAATAGTTTAAGCTGTTGATAGAGACGAAACCATAATAGAAGAGAATTAAAAGGACCGGGTGCCAAAAAATTTAAGCTTAGAGATTGGACTAACTAAATAATAGTAGACACCGTTATTGAAACAGTATGGATTTCGGCAAAATCGAATTATTTTTAAAAAATTACAATATGGAGCAAAATTTCATCGGTGTCATGTGACAACGCGATACCCTCTTGTTCCGTCACTGGCTGATGACGTAAGTTTGGCTCAAACTCGACAACCCATTTTTAATATTTTAATAAGTTAACAATCATAGATACCAAAACAACGCCCTATTTTCGTGAGCCCATATATGTAGCAACTCTTTCTTTTGCGTGTATGGGATTGATGTGGTACTCAAGATTTCTCATGGAAATTACTCCTGCACTCGGTGAAGATTTCAATTGTTATTTTCTTTATATACAGAAAATGTTTAGATTTTGTAGTATTTAAACACTGCTACGTACGTACTGTCATCTTCAACAATAACATAATTTCAAACCCTAATTTGATATATTTAATCTACATCATCTTTTTTCACAATCTTTAAACTTTCTAAAAGAACGCATGAATTTTAGTCCGAACAGAATCACCAGAACATTTGATATCATACCTCGAGCTTGAGCATCTTAAATGAGCCTATGCTTATTTCCTTGTTTTCTAGTTATTGTAAACTTATAACGATTGACCTTTTTTTTTCCAGGCGAGAAGGAAGCATCATTCAAGATTTCTGTAACACTTTTGCAATACTTTTACAGGGTCCATGGAGAACTCTTTTGATTATGTGAGTATATGTTCTTCTCTAATTATACTTCCATTACACAACCATTAGTTGTATATCGGTAACTTTCATAAAAAGAAACTCATCTCCTTTAGCATGAACTTCGTTTGGTGCTCCAAAGTCGTATTTCCGGCTTGTGGGAGAACTTCCGACGACAAATCTTAACGTTGACCTGTCAAATAAGATNTGGAACGTTCAAATCTCGTGATTTTTTTTTTCAAATAGTTTAAGCTGTTGATAGAGACGAAACCATAATAGAAGAGAATTAAAAGGACCGGGTGCCAAAAAATTTAAGCATAGATATTGGACTAACTAAATAATAGTAGACACCGTTATTGAAACCGTATGGATTTCGACAAAATCGAATTATTTTTAAAAAATTACAATATGGAGCAAAATTTCATCGGTGTCATGTGACAACGCGATACCCTCTGGATCCGTCACTGGCTGATGACGTAAGTTTGGCTCAAACTCGACAACCCATTTTTAATATTTTAATAAGTTAACAATCATAGATACCAAAACAACGCCCTATTTTCGTGAGCCCATATATGTAGCAACTCTTTCTTTTGCGTGTGTGGGATTGATGTGGTACTCAAGATTTCTCATGGAAATTACTCCTGCACTCGGTGAAGATTTCAATTGTTATTTTCTTTATATACAGAAAATGTTTAGATTTTGTAGTATTTAAACACTGCTACGTACGTACTGTCATCTTCAACAATAACATAATTTCAAACCCTAATTTGGTATATTTAATCTACATCATCTTTTTTCACAATCTTTAAACTTTCTAAAAGAACGCATGAATTTTAGTCCGAACAGAATCACCAGAACATTTGATATCATACCTCGAGCTTGAGCATCTTAAATGAGTTATTGTAAACTTATAACGATTGACCTTTTTTTTTTCCAGGCGAGAGGGAAGCATCATTCAAGATTTCTGTAACACTTTTGCAATACTTTTACAGGGTCCATGGAGAACTCTTTTGATTATGTGAGTATATGTTCTTCTCTAATTATACTTCCATTACACAACCATTAGTTGTATATCGGTAACTTTCATAAAAAGAAACTCATCTCCTTTAGCATGAACTTCGTTTGGTGCTCCAAAGTCGTATTTCCGGCTTGTGGGAGAACTTCCGACGACAAATCTTAACGTTGACCTGTCAAATAAGATGGCTATAAACACAAGTGGCTCATCTTGGCTACACCAATCAATCACCTTTCACGTTCTTGTTGGAATAGTTTATAGCTTTATATGTTCAATCACTTTAATGCTTGTATTTTTATTTTTTATTTTTATTTTTATTTTTATTTTTTTTATTTTTTTAGTTACAGTTTTCCTCAAATACTATAGCATAACATAATTTAGTATACCAATCTAAAACCTTTGATGGTGTTTTTACTTTTATTCTTACTCAAATAGTTTCAAACTATTGTCAGTAGTATCTATAAATAACGAATTAGGACTTGTACTCCGTAATTAACAATGTAAGATATGATATATAGAATTTTAATATCTAAAATCTTATTCTACACTATTTACAACCAAATGTTACTAATTCATTTTGAAGACATTTTGCCGTGTTGTATGAAGGATTTGTACTTGGCTTTATATCAAAACAAACTTGTCTAAATCCTCTTTATACGTTAAAATGTTGTTTGTGTTTATTACAACAAAGTATGACTAAGTTACTTTCATCTTTTGTTACGTAAAATTAAATATGTTATTGCATTATATCCAGTTACAACATTGATTAGGTTACAACATATTAAACAACATTGCTTTTTTTGCATGAGGACACAAGTTCAAAACTCATGTAACGGCAAAATTTTATACACCTTTCATATAAAAGTACTTACATATACTGCAGTACTACAATAAGTCCTTTCGAGACCTGTTGTAGAAAATGCTAAGATTTTTTATTTTTTATTTTAATTACTAAATGTGAAATGAATAATATATTTTGTCGTAATTTATCCCTGGGGTCATGAATAATATGTTTAGGCATCCAATAATCATATTCGTAAAGTAGAAATCTAGTTGACTAGTATAGTAATTCTTGAACGACTATTCAAAATAATCCAAAAAGCATCAATTAAAGTAAACTTGTTTTTATTGGCAGCAGTATACAGTTTATCGCACATGATAATATGATATATCAATATTGCTTTTTAATTTATTTTATTATAGGCATATGATATGACATGTGACTATGTGACCATATGCATGATAATTGATAAGGTTGATATTTTATAAATCTATATGCTGGGAAGATGACCATAATTTGTTAATAATTTAACAGGCCACCAAGGAATATACGAGTTTAAAACCAAAAAGCTATAAGCTAAAGTTTTTAACAAAAGTTGCTTCTCCGATTTTCACCGGAAAAGTGATCAAAGGGGAAGCAAGTTGTGGTAACGAGTCCATCAAAGTCATCTTGGTTGACAGTCAGACAGATGAGCCCATCACTAACGAGCCTGCAGCTTTTAAACGAGTTAGGATAGTACTTCTTCCCGAAGATTTTGAAGGTATCTGGACACATTCACAATTCAAAAGGAGTATCATTACCGATTGGGGAAACAACAAAAATATTTTAGGTGATCATTTTTTGCATCTTAAGCATGGGAAAGGATTTGTTGGTAAAATTTGGATCAAACACAACAGAAATCATTTTAGCAAGGCTAAATTTCGATTAGGAGCAATAATTGATAATTGTTCTTATGAGATTGAAGAAGCTATAACTGATACGTTTGAAGTCAAGGACCAACGCAATGAATGTAAGTTTTGTATTCCTTGACAACGCCAAAGGCTGTATAAATCTAGTATTTTATGTACTAATAAACGAAAGCTTTTGTGTGCAGTAAAGAGTAAAAAAGCTCGTCTGCTCAAACTGACGGATAAGGTGTCTCAATTGAAGTTTATCGGGAAAAAAGGCGTGGAGCGTCTTGAAGGTGAAAATATTTTGTCAGTGAAAGATTTTCTCGATAGGCTCTCTTCGAACCCTTTAGTTCTTCAAAAGGTATACTTTCTTTGCTCAAAACATAATACTGTAACTGATATTGTAGCCTAACAATGGATATAAAATGATTATTGTAGATATGTGGTAGCAACGGGAAAAGGTGGGAGGAGACCGTTCGTCATGCAAAAACATCCATCTCCGATAAAAAGGTATGTTTCATTTAGGTGAGGTGATTAATAAATTGCCTATATTAAATGATGGAGTACAAGTAACTGATGAGGTACAAATCACCCGGCTCGTAATTTAAAATATTAACTAACCTTTTATGTATTCCTTATTTTTCTAGTGCAACATATGTGGATCAATTGGATTTACCTCCCAGGGACTAGACAACACGCCGCTAGTTGATCATGCTGAGTGTACTGAAGTCGAGGTTGATTCGTATGAGCCAAGCCCATCATATGACAACGCGATGACATTTGATGATTTTCATCTCCAAGGACATGATCAACACCTCTACTCCTTCTACACAATGGATGAACTAGTATTTAATGCTTATTAATTAGAAACATGAGACTGGGGTCTAACATGTCTCAGAAAATGATGGTCGATCTAGACTGTGGTGCGTGCTCGGGGAGGACATTTAGCAAGGTCAGAAATGTGGTGCGACTCTCTTAGACTAAGACGTACATATGGTCGTCACTCGTCTACGAGTAGTGTTTTAAAAAGTATCAAACAATAGATGTGTTTTGAAGAATGATATTATATATGTATTTAATTAATTAATTTATTTTTATTGTTTATGTATATACTCCAAGACATTAAATTCTCATATCAACTTTTTTATTCATATATCCGGGCCACCAAAAAACTTTTCTTAATTATTTACGTTAGAAGGAAGGGTGATACGTATTACCTAAATATAAAGCTGCAAAGTTACTATTAAACGCGTTAAAGCATTCCAAATTTAACATGGAGAAACACGTAATAAAAAATGGTTTAAACTTCGATTTAAAAATGTCTCATCAAAATAGTTGACCAACGGCCAACAGCTATAGAATTTTATTTGATGTCTTATTTATTTAATTAGAAATGATAAAGGCAATCATTGCCCCACTCTCGATCTGTACAACTTGTCTGGCCTGTACGAGATAGATCAAGGTTAGTATTAGTAGCGTGAATTTTAGTATTTTAAATCATTATAATTAAAAAATCTTCCTATCATATATGTTAAGGATCTCTAACGCTATGTATACAATAATTAAAAAATTTGAAAAATCTTATCGTATTAGATGAATTAGTTGAAAAAGAATTATTTAATGAAAACGCTGAGGATGCTCGAACAGTTGAAGTGTTGTGTAGTGTAAGTGAGATAAGTTAACAATGGTTAAGAATAACTTAATTATTTGCATTGTAGTTAAAAAAATATAGAGTAAGTTGAAAATTAAAAATTTTAATAAGTTAATGCATGAGATGATCTAAAGAAAACAAGAGGCTCATTTACTCATTCATGATAAGCTAGTATTATTTTGAAAAGCATAAATGAGTTGGAATCTTTCAGAAACTACTGTTTTTCAAACGAGTGAGATAATACATGTGATACACCAACATCCTTCAATCACAAAATGTCTTTCATACATTAATATTTAATTTCCTACTCTATCAAAACCATAGCAAAATGATGGTTGAATACTATCATTTTTTTTTGACCGACAACGTACTATCTAACAAATCAGCATTTGTTGAGGAGCTTCTCACAAAACATGAAGTACCATTGAGACACAAACCCGGTCTATCATTCTAATTCTTATCTTTAAGAGAAAAATTAAGATAAAAAACGAAAGCCGAACGTTTATTGGAAAATGATACGTTAGTACTAATTTTTATGTCTACTTATCTTTTTATCCATCTAAATGCAACAAGTGTTAAAATGATAGTATGAGATGATAAAGAATAAGTGGTTTTCACTTGTCATCTTCTCATCTGGGTAGGAGTATAAGTAAAAAGATTTCAGTTCATTAAAATATCAAATACAGAATACAACTTATTATGAATGAAAACAAACATATTAAATACCTTAATACATTAAAATATAATAATTGTGTAACATTTTATATCTATATACTAAACATAGATTTACATGAAACAATTAGCTAAACGAAGTCCTATGTTCTCATCATGTTGAGTAAGCTTTCCTTTAAGTAAAACCTTCGTAAAATGATGAGCTAAATTGTTATCTGCGTAAACATTGAATAGATTGAATATTCAGTAGTCTATAGGGACATGATGTAGAACTGTCACATAAGACAACAACAAACAAACAAGTTGCTTTATCGATCAAACTTTTTTTCTTCGAAAGATAAGCATGTATGTTCCTTTAACTTTAAGGCAAATACCATGAAAAATCATCATACTTGTCCTAAAATACACTTTTGGGTATTGAACAAAATTTTTTTCCTCTTTTGAGTACTGAACTTTCAATTTTTGGCCTCTTTGAGGCACTTTGTGACATTTTTGTCTCTCAAATTATTAAAAATCCAGGGGCAAAAATGTCACAAAGTGCCTCTTAATGAAAATTAGTACTCAAAAGAGGAAAAAAAAAATTTTTTGTTCGATACCCAAAAGTGATTTTCTTAGCAAGTATGCTTTAATATGTTATTTGCCCTTAACTTTATTATATCTTAGTCGGATAGATTGGAGTTGTAACTTGTAACCCATGTCATGCTAATTTACAGCTAAAGGGAATGTTTAAAACAAAGTAGATGTTATCATTTAGAAGAAGAAGAAGAATGAAAAATAATAATAATAATAATAATAATAATAATAATAATAATAATAATAATAATAATAATAATAATAATAATAAATAATAAATAAAAACTTTATGTTTTTTTTAAAGGTAAACTCAATCACAAATATATACATTTTACACGATCACAACAATATCACTTAATTCCTTGTGGGATCAGACATGAACTTATAACCTCGTGGCTGAAAACATATAACTATATCACGGATACAATTGAACCAAATGCCTGTTAGTAAAAGACATTATGTAATAGAATTAAAATACTATTTACATTTATCTTCTCATCTTCACAAGGAAATGGATATCAGCATTAGTTTACATGAAAATTCGTTGGTATTTTTTTTCTGAAGGGCCATAAAATCACATTATCTGAACTAAAACTTATGTAATCCATCATTTAACGGCACGCATTGGAGCATAATTTATTGTGCAAAATTCAGAAAGTTACGTTTTTGAAATTCGACATATCTAGATTACTTATGTTGTGGAAAGCTTGTCGATGTGGCCAAGAGTTCAGTAGCAATATCTCATATCAACTTTTTTATTCATATATCCGGGCCACCAAAAAACTTTTCTTAGTTCTTTACGTTAGAAGGATGGGTGATACGTATTACCTAAATATAAAGCTGCAAAGTTACTATTAAACGCGTTAAAGCACTCCAAATTTAACATGGAGAAACACGTAATAAAAAAATGGTTTAAATTTCGATTTAAAAATGTCTCATCAAAATAGTTGACCAACGGCCAACAGTTATAGAATTTTATTTGATGTCTTATTTATTTAATTAGAAATGATAAAGGCAATCATTGGCCCACTCTCGATCTGTACAACTTGTCTGGCCAGTACGAGATAGATCAAGGTTAGTATTAGTAGCGTGAATTTTAGTATTTTAAATCATTATAATTAAAAAATCTTCCTATCATATATGTTAAGGATCTCTAACGCTATGTATACAATAATTAAAAAAATTGAAAAATCTTATTGTATTAGATGAATTAGTTGAAAAGGAATTATTTAATGAAAACGCTGAGGATGCTCGAACAGTGTTGAAGTGTTGTGTAGTGTAAGTGAGATAAGTTAACAATGGTTAAGAATAACTTAATTATTTGCATTGTAGTAAAAAAATATAGAGTAAGTTGCAAATTAAAAATTTTAATTAGTTAATGCATGAGATGATCTAAAGAAAACAAGAGGCTCATTTACTCATTCATGATGAAGCTAGTATTATTTTGAAAAGCATAAATGAGTTGGAATCTTTCAGAAACTACTGTTTTTCAAACGAGTGAGATAATACATGTGATACACCAACACTCATTTACTCATTCATGATGAAGCTAGTATTATTTTGAAAAGCATAAATGAGTTGGAATCTTTCAGAAACTCCTGTTTTTCAAACGAGTGAGATAATACATGTGATACACCAACATCCTTCAATCACAAAATGTCTTTCATACATTAATATTTAATTTCCTGCTCTATCAAAACCATAGCAAAATGATGGTTGAATACTATCAATTTTTTTTTGACCGACAACGTACTATCTAACAAATCAGCATTTTGTTGAGGAGCTTCTCACAAAACATAAAGTACCATTGAGACACAAACCCTTTGGTCTATCATTCTAATTCTTATCTTTAAGAGAAAAATTAAGATAAAAAACGAAAGCCGAACGTTTATTGGAAAATGATACGTTAGTACTAATTTTTATGTCTACTTATCTTTTTATCCATCTAAATGCAACAAGTGTTAAAATGATAGTATGAGATGATAAAGAATAAGTGGTTTTCACTTGTCATCTTCTCATCTGGGTAGGAGTATAAGTAAAAAGATTTCAGTTCATTAAAATATCAGAATACAACTTATTATGAATGAAAACAAAAATATTAAATACCTTAATACATTAAAATATAATAATTGTGTAACATTTTATATCTATATACTAAACATAGATTTACATGAAACAATTAGCTCAACGAAGTCCTATGCTCTCATCATGTTGAGTAAGCTTTCCTTTAAGTAAAACCTTCGTAAAATGTAAGCTAAATTGTTATCTGTGTGAACATTGAATAGATTGAATATTCAGTAGTCTATAGGGACATGATGTAGAACTGTCACATATAAGACAACAACAAACAAACAAGTTGCTTTATCGATCAAACTTTTTTTCTTCGAAAGATAAGCATGTATGTTCCTTTAACTTTAAGGCAAATACCATAAAAAAATCATCATACTTGTCCTAAAATACACTTTTGGGTATTGAACAAAATTTTTTTCCTCTTTTGAGTACTGAACTTTCAATTTTTGGCCTCTTTGAGGCACTTTGTGACATTTTTGTCCCTCAAATTATTAAAAATTCAGGGGCAAAAATGTCACAAAGTGCCTCTTAATGAAAGTTTAGTACTCAAAAGAGGGAAAAAAAATTTTGTTCGATACCCAAAAGTGACTTTCTTAGCAAGTACTCCCTCCGTCCCATATTAATTATTCTATTTTGACTTTTGCAGTCTTTCTTCTACAACTTTGACCTTAAATACTTCTTTTTGTGTTAAATGATACTCGATGAAAATTATACCAAAGAAAATATATTGAAAACACAATCCATTCACATATTTTGCATCAATTATTATATAACACAAAAAGATATAGTTATAGTCAAAGTAGTGAAAGAAAGACTTTGAAAAGTCAAACAGGACAATTATCATGAGACAGAGGGAGTATAATGCTTTAATATGTTATTTGTCCGGGTGAGGATCCTCTCCCATTACTTGACTCAAGTTGGGCATTTGTGAGCCATTGGATTTGATCCAATGGCTCAAATCAAAAGAAGTTCTTTTGATTTGAGCCATTGTATCAAATCCAATGGCTCACACTTCCCCAACTTGAGTCAAGTTGGTTTTCCAACTTGAGGCAATCCCCATCCTATTTGCCCTTAACTTTATTATATCTTAGTCGGATAGATTGGAGTTGTAACTTGTAACCCATGTCATGCTAATTTACAGCTAAAGGGAATGTTTAAAACAAAGTAGATGTTATCATTTAGAAGAAGAAGAAGAATGAAAAATAATAATAATAATAATAATAATAATAATAATAAATAATAAATAAAAACTTTACATTTTACACGATCACAACAATATCACTTAATTCCTTGTGGGATCAGACATGAACTTATAACCTCGTGGCTGAAAACATATAACTATATCACGGATACAATTGAACCAAATGCCTGTTAGTAAAAGACACTATGTAATAGAATTAAAATACTATTTACATTTATCTTCTCATCTTCACAAGGAAATGGATATCAGCATTAGTTTACATGAAAATTCGTTGGTATTTTTTTCTGAAGAGCCATAAAATCACATTACCTGAACTAAAACTTATGTAATCCATCATTTAACGGCACGCATTGGAGCATAATTTATTGTGCAAAATTCAGAAAGTTACGTTTTTGAAATTCGACATATCTAGATTACTTATGTTGTGGAAAGCTTGTCGATGTGGCCAAGAGTTCAGTAGCAAGATGTGGGTTGCTCACCAGGAAACTACCTGAACTTTACATCAAGTGTGGGAGTGTTGTCTTTTTTCAAGATTTTAAAATTAATAAAAAAGATCAAAAGTGTTGTGAAAAGCTTAATTGAACCCCTTTGATCCCATCATCATCTTCTTTTAAATATCTTCAATCCTCCATTAAAGATCCATCACTTTTAGATGATAATAAAAAACTTAAAAGCACTTTTATGATCATGGTATCATCATGAAAACCTAATTGTTGTTCAAAGATTGTAAGTTCAAGACCTTCAATGATTAAACCCTTGAATCACTCCAGCAAATTTACAAAGAAGTTAGAAATACTTGTTTAGAAAACCCTAAAAACTAACATGTGATTTTCAAAAGATAGACTTAAATTTGATGTTTGATCTTTAACTTTGTTTGTTTCTCAGGTAGAAGGTTGCTTTCAAGATTTCTTGATCTTTTTTTCAAGTATTTGATCGATCAACAAAGCTAACTGCACCATGGAAAATCATTATCGTAATGAATATGTGAGTTTAGTTCTCTTCAATTAATTTCTTCAAAGTAAATTATAAACGCCACTACTCTAATTTTTTTCTTTGTTTTAAATATCTTACGAAAAAAATAAACACCAGCTCGTGGCATAGTGGTAGTGGATCCATGCACCAGATTTCTTTTCTCAACTAAATTTTATAGCTAAATTCAATAATTATGAAAAAAACTATTGGTTAATAGCAAAAACAAAAAGTAAATTAATAATCTAGAATCTGTGGACCCTTTTACGAGTCTTCTGGCTTGTAAGAAGCCAAGTTTCCGACAACTCTACATACGTTACTATCGTTGACGCCTTGTTTTTAGTTAGCAGGACGGCCATAAGTGAAAGTTGCATTATTATAATTCTACCAATGAATCATCTTAATTCACATTCTTTTAGATAATCTTATTAATCCTCGAAAATGTTTTAGAATTGTTTTAGACATACATATATAAGTTTGTTTTTAACTTATGTTTATCAAAACTCAAAAGTAGTTTACATGATTTTGTGCAAATTTATTATACACTGAAATCTTAACCTTTTGTATTATTTTATGAGTCAATTAAATTAAAATGGCTAATTGCATGAAAATTATTTAACTTTGTCACTTTTTATGGTACGCTCTATATAGCCATGTTTTTTTTCTAGATCTATATAGCATACTTTTGAATTCGGTATAATTTATGTATCGTGTGATTAGTTGTGTGTATTATATGACTATTTTACCTTTAATTTATACACTCAAATTTAACCGGAAGAGGAGTAAATAGGTCAAGTAATACACAAAGCTAGTCATACGAAACAACAACAAAAATGAAATTTAAAAGTATGTTACACAGAATTATAAAAAAAAATGACAAGTTATATACATTTATGTGCAATTAGCCCATTAAAAAACCTCTAGAAATAATTCATATTAATAACTCCTATTTTTTATTTTATAAAGTTGACTTCACTGAAATAAAGGTTTTATCCGGTTGTTTGCTATATTTGAAGACAATTTCAAATCGTTTTAGTATAAAATGTTAACAATGAAATATAATCAATTGGTAAGATTGAGACCTATAACAATATTATAATGATAATCATTATAAATTTGACGTTGATATATACTTATATGCTTTGTATATTGTAATAGTTGGTTTTGAAGAAAACGCATATAATATATCCATCAGACTCATGCATAGCAACAAGTCGATGTTTACAACAAAAAAATATATTAATTCTAGCCCATCTCCTTAAGGCATCAGCAAGGAAAAAAATTATTGTTTTGAACTTTTATCGTGTTTGTTAAAATCATTATAATACAGAAAGCATAACATTCCTTGTTTAATGATAGCGTTCCTATGAACGATTAGAGTTTGGATCACTTGTTTAGAATAAAACTTACGGGAGTTTTTAATTTTACCTCAACAGAATAACGAGGCATCTGCAAGTTCAAAACCAGTAAACTTGGAGCTGATTTTTCTATCTAGAGTTGCATCTCCTGTGTACACCGGAAGAAGGATTACTGGAGAAGTTCATGGTGGAACTGAGTCTATCAAAATCATGTTGATTGATAGGCAGACACGGCAGCAAGTAATCAGTGGGATTGTATCCTCGCTAAAAGTAAAGATGGTACTTATTCGCGGAGATTTTGATGGCCTGACTACTGGTGATAGCAACATTTGGACACATGAAGAGTTCAATGAAAAGATCGTAGTTACTTGGAAAAACAAGAAAAATCTCCTTCTTGGTAATATTTCTCTCGTTCTTAAAAATGGGATTGGGACAGTTGGTGAAATAAGAATCAAGCACGATAGCAAACCTCTTAAAAATGTCAAATTTCGTCTAGGAGCAATGGTTGATGATGATAAATGTCCGTTTGAGATAAAACAGGCTATAACAAATCTTTTTGAAGTCAAGGATCGTCGCAATGAATCAAAGTACTTAGGACCGTTGTCTCCAAATGATTGCGTGTGGCGATTAGCAAACATCTCAAAAAAAGGCCCTATTCGTAAGCGTCTCCAGAGCATAAAGGTCTCAACAGTGAGGGAATTTCTAAATATGTACTCTTCAAACCCTCAAGTACTCCAACAGGTAACTGATTACTAATGTTCTTCAACCCTTGAAGCAAAGATATACATATATAACTTCCTTGAATAGAGTCGTTATATGACATTTTTTAATAATAGGTTTGTGGAATTAAAGGCAAAAAGTGGCAAACTACGGTTAATCACGCGGAAAAAAGCCTCCTAGAAACTATGGTATGTTTCTCTTAACAATCAAACTAACTACAACCATTTTATAAACGTAAAGATATCTATAACTCAAACCATTGTTTATCATAATCTGTGTCTCGCTTAATAACAAGTGACTTTTTTCTTCAACTTAAATTCGGCTTAAAACTATACTTTTAATTTTGTAGTGTGATGCCAATGGACTAGTTAGATCCAGCTTTCAACAATCAAACACAGTGCCATCCTTTAATTACAGTGGTAGCATAGACTTCGATAACAACTGTTATAAGCCACAACCTTGTGAAGATGATCTCTTCGATAACAAGATGATAGTGGATCGTAACTTTTCGATCCAAGATGTTGAAGTATGTGATGTATGCATCTTTGTGTTTGAACCACGGCGAGATGGAATTGACGGTGCATCAACTTCAGTTCACAATGGAGCCAAAGGGAAAGGTGATTTGGCTAAGAAAAGATGGATGAGATTGCGAGCTACAATATGGTTCTGGATGGTGTCGTTCATGAAGAAAGTTGGGTCATGTGTTTGTTCACCCTAGTGGGCTAAGGCATTGTTTATTTCGACTTAAGTACCTTGTAAATATTAGATTTATAATGTGTGTATGCGTGGTTATTGTTAATTTACTCCTTATTATATATGCAACCTGAGGAGTCGTTTGTTTTTTTCAGTGGTTTTTTATCTTTATTTGCAAACTATGTTTGCAGAAAAAGAGATATATCGAAATCTTCATTTGCAAGGAAGAAAACTGTCTTTTTGGTTTGTGTTGAAAAATTGATAATTTATGTCTAATTTTTTAAAAGGTAAGCAATGAAATGAAACACTTATATCTAAAAAAAAATAAAAAAAAAAAAAAAAAAAAAAATTGCCGCACGCTATTAGAAGAAGTGAAAAGAGGGAAAAAGTGTTTCTTAAAAAAAAAAAAAAAAAAAAAAAAAAAAAAAAAAGGACGCCTAAGTGTCCCACTGCAAATTCTACTTTTCAAGAACGTTAAAAGTATTTCAAAAATATAATGGTTTATAACACGTGGTTGTTACAATAAAAAATAATAATAAATAAAAATACAAAATTGTACCCATAATAGTTATAAAAAGCTGAAAACAATGGAGAGAATTATTGCAAGAGACAAAACAATAAAACTGTGGTCCGGTGGACCATTTAGCAAATTTAGTTTTGCAAACATTCAAGAAACTTGCATAAACATATTTATGGAAAATCTTGCTTTACGAGTTTTACTAGGTTTTACTTCAATTCGTATAACTTTTTATTATTTCGTTACTAACACAAATAATAATAATAATAATAATAATAATAATAATAATAATAATAACTTCTTGTAAATCCTATTAGTTTCTAATAAAGTGATGTTTATAATAATAATAATAATAATAATAATAATAATAATAATAATAATGTCACTTTGGCACACTTTATACACACTTCCGAAATGTGAGTAAAATAATTTAATTTTATTGACACGATAAAATGTGTAAACTTTAGTTACATTAATAAGAGTAAACAAAATTATAAAACAAAAGCTTTTCAACACTTATTTATATTTCAAAAAAAATAAATAAATAAATAAAAGAACAAAATCACACTTCTAAATATAAAGAAATTTAAAATTTGTTCACACCTACAAGTCAAATTCAATTCTGTACACTTAATTTCGAAACTGAGTGTTACAAATTAAACGTACAGTTATAGGTGTGGATAGAATTTTTCAAACTTATAAGTGTAAACTTTTTCTTGAAACACATATATGAGTGTGGAAATTATTTTATTTCTGAAATCTTGTTCTCACTGGGTGGCAATTCGGGTTGGCGGGTTCGGGTTAACAGGTTGACGGGTCAGAAAACCCCAACCCGAACTTGACTTATTTAAATCATCGAGTCAGATATGTCAACGCTAACCTGTTTACACATAACTCGAACCTGACCCATTTCCGAGTTAAATAGGTTACACTAGTTGAACAGGTTAAACGGGTTTCAGGTTGACCCGTTTAACCCGTTTTATATACAAAAGTTGGCTCATTACACGAGTTAAACAGGTTAAACGGGTTTGTGGATCTACCTGTTTAACACATTTAATCCATATAATAAAATATAAATAATTTTTAATTTAAGAAAAAGATCTTAAACGGGTTGGCAGGTGAACCCGCTTAGCTTATTCCGAACCCAAACTTGTGTTTAATAAACGGGTTAGATGGGTCAACCCAAACCCAAGCTGAAATCTATTTAGACTCAACCCAAACCTATTAATTTTTGTGTTGGTTTCAAGTTGGGTTTCGTATCTGGTCAGAAATTGTCACCCCTTATACTAATTAATGTAATCATGTTTTTACAAATATATAAATGTCAAAAAACTCAAAATATTTTACACACTTTCTAAAAGTGCATAGAAAAAAGTGTGGCAAAAAAAATTCTTTTAAAAGGTGATATGCACTCTATAATAAGTGATGTGCACACCACAAATTACGTTAGTAATACACATGTTACAACACTACATATAAATATTTGTGAGGTGCATATCACTTATATTATAATATAAGCACATCATCTCCCCTTTTTTTTANAAAAAAAAAAAAAAAGGAAAAAAAAAATAATAATAATAATAATAATAATAATAATAATAATAATAATAATAAATTTAATAATAATAATAATAACTTTTTGTAAATCCTATTAGTTTCTAATAAAGTGATGTTTATAATTAAAATAATAATAATAATAATAATAATAATAATAATAATAATAATAATAATGATGTCACTTTGGCACACTTTATACACACTTCCGAAATGTGAGTAAAATAATTTAATTTTATTGACACGATAAAATGTGTAAACTTTAGTTACATTAATAAGAGTAAACAAAATTATAAAACAAAAGATTTTCAACACTTATTTATATTTCAAAAAAATAATAATAAATAATAAAAAAAATCACTCTTCTAAATATAAAGAAATTTAAAATTTGTTCAATGTTCACACCTACAAGTCAAATTCAATTCTGTACATTTAATTTCGAAACTGAGTGTTACAAATTAAACGTACAGTTATAGGTGTGGATAGAATTTTTCAAACTTATAAGTGTAAACTTTTTCTTGAAACACATATATGAGTGTGGAAATTATTTTATTTCTGAAATCTTGTTCTCACTGGGTGGCAATTCGGGTTGGCGGGTTCGGGTTAACAGGTTGACGGGTCAGAAAACCCCAACCCGAACTTGACTTATTTAAATCATCGTGTCAGATATGTCAACGCTAACCTGTTTACACATAACTCGAACCTGACCCATTTCCGAGTTAAATAGGTTACACTAGTTGAACAGGTTAAACGGGTTTCAGGTTGACCCGTTTAACCCGTTTTATATACAAAAGTTGGCTCATTACACGAGTTAAACATGTTAAACGGGTTTGTGGATCGACCTGTTTAACACATTTAATCCATATAATAAAATATAAATAATTTTTAATTTAAGAAAAAGATCTTAAACGGGTTGGCAGGTGAACCCGCTTAGCTTATTCCGAACCCAAACCTGTGTTTAATAAACGGGTTAGATGGGTCAACCCAAACCCAAGCCGAAATCTATTTAGACTCAACCCAAACCTATTAATTTTTGTGTTGGTTTCAAGTTGGGTTTCGTATCTTGTCAGAAATTATCACCCCTTATACTAATTAATGTAATCATGTTTTTACAAATATATAAATGTCAAAAAACTCAAAATATTTTACACACTTTGTAAAAGTGCATAGAAAAAAGTGTGGCAAAAAAACATTTTTTTGAAAGATTATATGCACTCTATAATAAGTGATGTGCATACCACAAAATTACGTTGGTAATACACATGTTACAACAATACATATAAATATTTGTGAGGTGCATATCACTTATTATAATATAAGCACATCATCTCCCATTTTTTTAGTGTAATAGCTATTAACTATCAATTTTTTTAGCGACAATTAATCCGAAAGACTAGCAAAAGCTAGGAAAATGATTATATAGAAGTTATTGGATCATAAATCCAATCTAATTAGGTTAAAATCCTATTTCTATGTGCAATCCACGTATGAGCAAGCAACCTCATTTCTTCTTCAAATTATCCTTACTTGGTGGTTTAAAAGCAAAGCAGAGACGGTTTTGGTGCCTCCGTAAGACTCAAAAAATGGCTCAACCAACAACGTGAAAACAAGCTTTTTATATATGTAGCATTGTTTAACGCCCCGTCACCCCAAGACATCAAGTCGAAAGGTTCTTTGGAAAGTCCATTTGACCCTACCAAATTGTTATAGATTTCCACAGCTTTATATATGTGGCAGTCAACGAAGAAGTTGTTAACCACCTTGAATGACTATTTTTCAGTGAAATATATATCAAGAAAGTTGTATAGCTTTATACAAAATTAGAAAACTTATCCGATTATATAATAGTAGAGTTAAAAGAATAATAATAATAATAAAATAAAAAATAATAATAAAAAAAAAATCACACACACACTAGGTTAATGGTATGCCTATAATTAGTATTTGTTATAATAAAAGAAAAGTTGATCGTCCTAAAAAATATATTCCCAAAACAATATTTTACTTTAGCTATTCTTTAATAAAAATAGCTATAAAAATTGAGGAATATCATTTACATTTCAAAACTTTCATGCATACTAAGGGGTTGATCTTACCTACATCTTTTATTTTTATATTAAGAGTAAAATACAACGTTTGTCTCGAACTTTATACACAAAATATACGATGATCCCCTCACAAAAATTAAATGCACTAGAGGTCCCTACGTACTGTTCACTTTTTTGCATCACTCAAGGTTCCTTTGACTAAATGCCCTTTGTCAGCATCCTGTAAAGTCTCCCATGTGCCTTGTACATGACGATATTTTAGAAATTATTAACATAACGAGATGAAATGACCAAAATACCCTCATGTGCAAGGAACATGGAGGGCTTAATGGATGTTCACTGACGACATTTAGTCAAAGGGACCTTGAGTGATGCTAAAAGTTAACAGTAGGGACCTCCAGTGTATTTAATTTTTGTGAAGGACTCAGTGTGCATTTTGGGTACAAGTTCAGGGACAAATGATGTATTTTACTCTTATATTAAATTACAAACTCACTTTCATTTTTTTTTCTTTTCAAAAAATAATATATTTTAAATCGCTAATCGTTAAGTGAAAACTACATGGTGACGAGCCTTTAATTATCTTTTATAAACGGGCAATATTATTGTCTTCCATCAAGAGTAACATGAAATGTTTCCTCCTGTTGTATCCTTGTGTTAAAGACTATGAAGGCTTTAGAGAAACAAAAGTATCAAATAAGTAACCATCATCAATTTTGGCATCAAACTTTCTAAGGCGATCCTTGTGTGAATTAACATAGGACAACCAAAGACATACAAGTAACTGATGTTAGGAATTATTTCATGAAACACTTCATAAGGAGTTTTACTATGTCTTTTCACAATTGTGGATTTCTTTTGAGTGTAAATGTTTTGGAAGTACAGGTCCATTTACCATTGTTCTCGCAGCTTCTATGAGAGTTTTTTCTTCTTTTAGCTACAACATTTTGTTCTGGTGTATATACTGAAGAGAAATTTTGAGAGATTCCTTTCATAATAGAAGTTGTCAAGAATGTTGTTTCCAAATTCAATTCCATTGTCACTTCTCAGTGGTTTGACTTTTGTATTCCCTTCGTTCGGTTGTTCCACACTAAGTGTCCACTATTACTTTTTAAAGTTTTTTTTCTACACCTTTGACTTTTAATATTTTTGTTCGTGTTATGTAATACTTGAAGCAAGATATATAAATGGATTAAGTTTTTAAACATATTTTCATTTATCTAATTTTTATTAAGTATTATATAACACAAACAAATATATTTAAAGTCAAAGTTAAATAAAAAGACTTAAAAAAGTCATAGTAGACAATGTGGGATAGAGGTAGTATCATTTTGGTTTTTAACTCTCATGATAAACGAACTTATCATTTTAGCTGCTTCATTTTTATTCTTCAGAAAGAATACCCACGTGTACCTGCAGTACTCATCAATAATGACTAGGTATATTTGTCATGATTTATGGATTGAGGACTAACTAGTCCAAACAAGTCCAGGTGAATAAGATGAAGACATTGTTTGATATAGAAAGTTTGTTTTGTTATAAAAGACGCTATATGATGTTTTCCTTTCTCACATGTTGAACACAATTTGCTTTTGAGAGTACACTAGTGAAGCAAGATTAGTAATTTTATTTTATTATTTATTTATTTTTATTTTATTTTTTTCACGTTGTTTTATATTTTGAAGATCAGGTTTGATAACATATTACACAAAAGCCAATTGATAACTTCAGAGACTTTGGTAAAAAAAACATGCTTGAGATGAAGAAGAGGATCACATGTCAAGTACATAAACATCCCATTCTTCTCGGAGCAATCAACACCACTTCTTTTTTTGAGTTGAAACTAGTCTCTTGTTGTTAAATTGAACAATGTAATTAGCATTAAAAAGTTGGATAATATTGATTAGATCGTACTTAAGACCATTTACAAATGCTAATTTAGAGAAAACTATTCCGTTATAATGGATTGAACCATATCCTTTAGTGATACATGTTGAGTTATCACCAAAATTCACTCTAGGACCTAGTTGTTCCACATATTTGTGCATGTAGCTTTTGACACCAATTATATGCCTTGAGCATCCATTGTCAAGGTTCTCTTGTTAACCCACTCTCGAGTTGGTTCTTTAGACTTGGGAGTTTAAGTATGTTGACCTCTTCTAATATGAATGATTTGTTCATGATTAGAGGTGTGGTGACCATTGATTCTACATATGTCACAACCATCATGCTCAAAGCAGACTTCAGAATGATGATTATTGAAACCACAGTGAACACAAGGTGGAAAAGGTTTAGATTTTATTGGAGGTTTTTATTGAGAAACTTACAGGGGAGAACTGAGCTTTATATTTACTAACACTTCTCGTCATTGAAATATGAAGTGTGTACTCATATGCATGTGTTAGTTATTTTGCATATTTTGCAAAATAAAACTCTATATCTGTCATCAAATCGATGATTGATATATTCACAAAGTTCATATGGTTTGAAGGTTTTAGGTTTTGATTTAGGGTGCGTTTGGTTTGTAGACTTGAATCACTATGGGTTTGAGTTTATTACTATACTAAATGGGAATGGGTATGACTTTTCAAACCCACCAAGAAGATGGATTTGGGAAAACCATTCTTTTGTTGCTTTTATTCCAAGATTTAAAACCCATATCTATAAAACAAGCATCGTTAATCATTCTTATTCCTATTCCTTATTCCCAAACCCTTATTCCAAACGCACCCTTAACAGACTTAGAAGGTCCAACTGAAGGTTTGGTTTTGATGTTTGAGGGAGGATTGTTTTTTACCTTGGAAACACATGTATGAGTGATTCAACTTAATTGTTCAATAAGATTGATTTGAAAGAGAAGGAGCATGATGCGGCTACTAAACCTATTATCTCTTCCTCTACGTTTACTTCTTCAATCAAGGTGGGTAACCCATTCTCTAAGGTGGGCAATGTGGTTGTTTCTGATAGCGACGACGATGAAGTTCTGGAATATCCTAACGAGACTAATTATTTAGGTAGTGGAGGGAACGAGAGGAGTCTTTTGGAATAATGGAAAGATGGTACATGTGACTACAATGATTATGATGATGATTACTTTGATGATTGTGGTCTATCTGCAGCCCAATTAAAGGCTGCTGCCATGCATGACATTAGACTTGGATAGGTTGTTTTCCTTTGGTTAGCTTAATTTGTTTATGCTTGGTTTTGTTTTGGTTTTCTAGTTGTGTGTAGCTAGTTGGATCATTTATGGCCTGTCATGAATGATATAATGGTTGTTCAAGCGGGTTGCTTGAGGTTGAATGTGGACTTCAGCCACATCTCCTGTTGTACGTAACTTTTTGGCAGTAATATATTTTACCGGGGTGAGGGCTTTTACCCAAAAAAAAAAAAAAAAAAAAAAAAAAAAAAAAAAAAAAAAAAAAAAAAACTTAATTGTCAATATTGTCCGAATTTCTCTTCATCTAGACAAGGATAGATGATCCTTAGATTCCAGCTTATTATACTTCTTTTTTCATATTTATCAGTGGATTGATGGTTTAGTGAAAGTTTTTTTGGTTTCAACAATAGAATGATACCTTTTTGAATTTAGCAGCTTTTCTTGTTTGGAGGTCTGCTGTTCATAGGTCAGGCTTCGTTATGGTCTCTAATATTCATGTATAGCTCCCTGAAGCTGTGGCAATGAGGGGAATAGGGTTTAATAGTCTGAATATAATTTTTCTCTTCTTGAGTTTTAGATTAAATGTTAGGTAAATGAAGTTCTTTGGACATTCAATGACTTCCAGATAGACTATATTACATCCAGGAGATAAAATTCTTCCAATAGGCCTTTTTGACGTATTTGTCAGGNCAAACTTACTTTCCATCATTACCCTTCATAACTTGAAAATTCCATATCCTAGAGGCATCAAGAGACCTCTTAGACCCTTTAATTTTCAAACTAAGGAGTCTAAGCCTAACAGCCTCTCTAACAATATTACAAATATCAGCAATATTCCTAGATTTGTTTTGGAATATTCTATTGTTCCTCTCAATCCACAAATGATACACAACAGCTCCCAGTACTAACCTTTGGATGATACTCCAAATAGACTTACCCATAGTCCTAGTAGATATAAGATCAATAACAGTAAAGAGATTATCGGGAGCATCTTCAAACCTCATTAATCCTTTGAAGTAGTTCCAAACTTTACTAGAAAAATCACAATCAAAAAATAGATGGTTGTGATTATCCATAACAGAATTACACAATGAACACTTCAAAACATCAACCTTATTCCACACAGCAACTTTGTCTTGTATATTCAACCTTTTATTTATGGCTAACCATAAAATAAAGGCATATTTGGGAACATTTTGACTAAACCAAACGATATTATACCATGGCACAGTGGGCTTAGGAGAGGACAGATCAAACCAAGCAGATTTGACAGAAAAGGAACCCACCTTACCATTTCCAGCTTTCCAAAGAGCAATATCATTTCTATCATGAAATAGAAGAGGAGGAGGAAGATGCAAAAGGAATTCAAACTTTGCCAGTAAAGACTTTGGCCAATTCCATTCTCCATTCTCCATTAATCACCATATCAGATATCTTACAAGACAAAGATAGCCCAGCCTCAAAAATATCTCTCTTAGAAATGAAATAGCATAACGGACCCAAGAAAGACCAATTGTCAAACCACACAGAAGTACTCTTCCCATTACCAATCCTAACAACCATATGATCCCTAACCATATCCCTGCACAATAAAATCTTTTTCCAACCCCAACACACATCATTCATAATTGGAATATCCCAAAAATTTCGCTCAGCAGGCCTTCTATCAACCAATCTATAAGAGTTCACCCATTTCACCCAAAGCGAATCCTTTTTGGAGACAATATTCCATATATGCTTAGACATAAGAGCCACATTCCAAACATGAAGAGATTTTATACCTAATCCACCTTGACTTTTTAAACAACACACATCCTTCCATTTCATTTTAGCCTTACCTCGATAAGAATCACCATTAGCCCAAAGAAAATTCCTCATTAACTTTTCAATCTCATGAATCACAGATTTAGGGAGAATAAAAACAGAGGACCAGTAGACTTGAAGCGAACTTACCACAGAATTAATAAGCTGAAGCCTACCAGCAAATGATAACGACTTATTCTTCCAATTCTTCAATCTCATCCTAACTTTGTCAATCAGAGGACTACAATGATGTTTATAGAGTCTGGTAGAGATGAGGGGAACACCAAGATACTTAATAGGCAGGGAACCCACAGGAAAAGGCATGATATTAATAATGGCAGACTTAATGCGATCAGGAACATTACTAAAGAATACCACACTCTTCTCCATGCTGGGAGTCAATCCAGAAATCTTACTAAATTCTTCTAAAGCAGACTTAACAGTGGAGACCGAATCAACATCACCATGAGTGAAGATCATAAGATCATCGGCAAAACACAAATGCGTTAATTTCACTTTACTACATCTCCAGTGATATTTAAAGCTACAATTCTCATTAATCTTTTTCTTAATCAGTAAAGACAAAACTTCCATCACAAGAGTGAACAAATACGGGGAAAGAGGGTCACCTTGCCTAAGGCCTCTCCTACCTTTAAAATACCCACAATGATCCCCATTAACATTAATAGTGAAAGAAGGGGAAGTCATACAACTCATAATCCAAATAATCATTTGTCGGGGGAACCCAAAATGGATGAGACACTGCCAAAGAAATTCCCAATCAACAGAATCACACGCTTTCTGAATGTCAAATTTAAAAGCAACCTTAGAAGGACCATTTTTCCTATGATAATTCCTCATCAACTCTTGTGTAAGCAAGATATTGTCACTAATTTTCCTAGAGGGGATAAACGCACTTTGGCAATCATCAACCAAAGAATTTAACACCCCTTTAAGCCTATTAGCTATAATCTTACTAATGCATTTATACACAACATTACAACATGAAATGGGCCTAAAATCGGAAACTTTTTTAGGAGTTAGAGTTTTAGGAACTAAAGCAATAACAGTGGCATTAATTTCCTTTAGCATCTTACCATTTGAGAAGAAGTCCAAGATAGCTTGAGAAAATTCAGCACCAACAATGGACCAAGCTGCCTTGAAGAACTTAGAAGAAAAGCCATCCGGGCCAGGCGATTTGTCATCATTCATACTGAAAAGAGTCACCTTGATCTCTTCCAACGAAACAGGTTTTACCATGAGCTCAACATCAATCTGAGACAGCTTGTTAATAAACAGAGAAGAAGGATCATGAATAGCATCAACCGCCTCCTTTCTACCAAGAACATTCTCAAAATATTTCACGAATTGAGCCCCAACATCACTTCCACTATAAGCATTTCCCTCCATGTCCTCCACATACTCAATTCTACTTTTGTTTCTCTTTTCTTTCATAGCATTATGGAAAAACTTTGTATTAAAGTCCCCTTCACTCAACCAAGTAATCTTTGATCTTTGCTTCAAAAATAACTCCTCATCTTTAACAGCAGACTTATAATCATTTAGAATATTAACCTCTTCTCTTCTAAGAACATGATTGAAATGATCATTAACCATGTCTTCTTGAATAATACATAATTTACGCCTAAGAGACTCAACTTTCTCAGCCAAATCACCTTGAGAGTACTTCAACTTTCTGAAAGGCATCTTTAAAAGTTTAAGGTTAGAAGCCAAAGAGAACATAGCAAACCCAGGAACATCCTTATCCCACACATTTCTAACAGTAGGCAAAAATTCAGCTTTAGAAGACAGGAAATTAGCAAATTGGAAAGGTTTAGGTTTGGCCCCTGGAATATTAGGAATATTCAAAACAGATGGAGTATGATCAGAGCTAACAAACGGAAGAAAAACAGCATTTGCATTTGGAAATTTATCCAAAAAACCCATATTACACATCACTCTATCAAGCTTTTTCAACAAAACCACAAGCAGAATTGGGACTCTTGTTCCATGTATATTTAAGCCCAGACATCACCACATCACTAACCTCAATCTTATCAATACAACTTCTAAACTCTTCCATGCCAGAAGTGATAGAGGAGGACCCAAAAGATCTTTCACTTGGCTCCAAAATAACATTGAAATCTCCTAAAAGCACCCAAGGCTCATCTTTAACCACAATACTGTGTTTGACTAAATCATTCCATAAAGGCTTCCTACCAGCATCTTTGTAATGAGCATAAAAAAATGAGCAGAAAAACCTATGATTACCATTTATGGCTTTAACAAATATATTCATAAGTTGAGACGTCTGACTGTGCAACATAATTCTAACAGCATTAGGATCCCAACCTATGACAATACATGTACCACCAACACAGGAAGAAGCATTTGAAATCCATTCCCAATTTCGCAAAACCTTAGAACAGATTCTAGAAAGTTTATTTTTCTTCAGCTTAGTCTCCAAAAGGGCACAAAAACTGAAACCACCATCTCTAAGAATATCAATAACTTGTTTCTGATTGAGGTCATTGTTTAGACCTCTAACATTCCAAGCAAAAGCCTTAAGATTCATCTAAACAACTTTCATTAGTCCCATTATTCACAACTTCAGGGACATTCACACTACCATTATCAGGTTTCATTTCAACTGCCATACCATCTTTAACAGATTCAACATCATCATCATCACATATCTCCATACCAAATTTAGAACAATTGTTATAAAAATAGTCAAGCTGATGCAGAGACCAATTAGTCCTAACAGTTTGAGAAGGATACACACCTGATTGCAACACTTCCTCCACTTCACTTTTCAGTTTTGGCCAAACAGAAGACAAAAATTCCTCATCCATAGAGTTTAAAAATGATTCCTCCTTGTGTGCCATATCCTGATCTTCTAAAGCTTGATAAGAATTACTAATAGGAATATTTTCACTACTAACATTGGCAGTCATTTTAGAACTAGATCCTCTAACCAGAACTTTAGGCTGATAGTTAGCATTATATTTAGACATTAAAGCTGGCTTAGATACCAGCTCAGTCTTATCATTACCCTTCTTTTTAACGCCCTTATTAGCAACCAGACCATCAGGAGCAGATTTCACATTAGTTTTCTGAGCTTCACTAGCATTTCCACCATTAACCTTAGCATTCAAAAAACTACTTTGATTCTTTGAACTCCCACCATTAACACTTCTATTCTGCTGATTAGGCCCCTTATTACCAAATTTTTGACTACCATAACCATAATATCTATTCCCACCCATGAAACCTCTACTCTGTGCAGTATTACTAGCCCTGAAATTACTATTTTGTTTCACGTTAGTAGCAACTCCCACCGGCTTATTGTTTTTCCCAACTGTAACAAACCCCTCATTATCAACTTTACCAGCAACACTAGTATCAGCATTATCCTTATTCACCTTCAATGCTTCTTTAAGAACCTTAGCTGCAATTTCATCATTAGTTCTAGGTCTAACCTTATACAACGCAGTTGAATGACCAAATGTCTTGCAATGAGAACACTGAGGAGGTTTCCATTGATACTTCACCTCTAACTTACCAATTCTACCAGGCCTATCACCCAAAACAGGGTATTCAATTTCAAGAGAAAGATGTAATTCATCAGAAGCAGAAACTTCCACAAGCACTCTAGCAAAATCAAGCTTACCAGATTTCTTCAAACACCTCTCCCTAGTCAACTTATCCATAAGCATGGGCTTACCAATACCACTCATAATCTTGCCTATACCATTACCATTACACAATTCCAACGGTATGCCATACACACATACCCAAATTGGAATGGTACTGGGTTCCACCTTTTCAAGCCAAATACCAGGTTCCCAAACATTTAAAACCAGAGGAATGTTATTTACCATCCAAGGACCACTCTCTAGCACAGCTTTCATGCCCTCTTCATTTTTAAATTTGAAGTAAAACAAACCCGCACTAGTCTTAGTAATATCTAAGATCCCATATGCCCTCCACATTTTACTCAAATTAGCGTAAACAACTCTATAATCCATAGAAGTTCCCACAAAATAACCATATAACTGGAGCGCACATGCTTCACTGCCTTTTTTAATATCCTCAACAGAAATAGCAATTCTCTTAGTACCATCACTTTGAGTAGACACAAACTGAGGAACAAATTGCATTTGTAACTCCCTATCTTCAGCCCCTTTTTTCATTTTTTTCAGCAAAAGACTCAATGTTAACAGAATTCACACCAACTTTAGATGACCAAGGCTTACTAGAGTTGTAAAACAAGCTAGGACCAAATTGCACCTTAGTGATACTAACAGGAGGATTATTCAATAAACCCTTATTCCTCTGAACATCCCCAAAAACAAAAGTATCATTACCACTACCCTCAACCTTCCCATCCTTGGGTAGATTTCCTAACATTTTCAACCTTACCATGCTCTTCAGCAGCCATGTTAAGCTTACTACTGTTATTACTCACTACCATAGGATCCACATTAACCTCCACACAATCCACCTTATCAGTAACACTATCCCTATTAACCTCCATATCAGAAACAACAGGTTCAATAGGACAATTGATAAAAGACCCATCATTCCCATCAATAGCACAGTGACTCTTATTCTTTTTATCATTCTTAACAGTAGAAGCACAATCAATAATCCCTTCCCTAAACACCATTTGACTAGAAATCTTCTTATCAAAAGCTATCTTATCTAAAACCTTAGATAGAACTTCATCAACAGGAGAATTACTAGAATTAGGGCGCTTACCATTTCAAACCATGGGAGATGATTCACTACGACTCCTGCCTCTACCATCCACCTTAGAATTTCTCAGCCTTTTAAAGATAGCACCAGCTCCAACAGATGCAGATCCAGGAGAAAAACTCTTAAGATTAACACGATTATTCACCCCCTTGGGTCTTCCCCTAGGTTTAGAAGCCTTATTACCAGAAGACATATCAATAGGGACATGTTTCAAACCTTCAGACGACATCCCAGTAAGAGTACAAAACTCTTCAATTAGAGGGTCAGGAGGTTTAAGAGGTTCAATTGGCATAGCAATAGAGAAAAAAGGAAAAGAATTTTACAAAGGGAATATCAGTAAAGAAGCACAACCAAAAACCCTAAATTACCAGGGTTGAATAGTTGCTTGAAGGGGACGAATCGCCAAAATCGCCCACAGAGAGAGGAGAACGAAGAAGTTGTTAACCATGCACCTTGAATGACTATTTTCCAGTGAAATATATTTCAAGCAAGTTGTATAGCTTTATACAAAATTGGAAAACTTATCCGATTATATAATAGTAGAGTTAAAATTAAAGAATAATAATAATAATAAAATAAAAAATAATAATAAAAAAAATCGCACGCACACTAGGTTAATGGTATGCCTATAATTAGTATTTGTTATAATAAAAGAAAAGTTGATCGTCCTAAAAAATATATTCCCAAAACAATATTTTACTTTAGCTATTCTTTAATAAAAATAGTTATAAAAAATTGAGGAATATCATTTACATTTCAAAACCTTCATGCATAATAAGGGGTTGATCTTACCTACTTCTTTTATTTTTATATTAAGAGTAAAATACAACGTTTTTCTCGAACTTTATACACAAAATATATGATGATCCCCTCACAAAAATTAAATGCACTAGAGGTCCCTACGTACTGTTCACTTTTTTGCATCACTCAAGGTCCCTTTGACTAAATGCCCTTTGTCAGCATCCCGTTAAGTCTCCCATGTGCCTTGTACATGAGGATATTTTAGAAATTATTAACATAACGAGATGAAATGACCAAAATACCCTCATGTGCAAGGAACATGGAGGGCTTAACGGATGTTCACTGACGGCATTTAGTCAAAGGGACCTTGAGTGATGCAAAAAGTTAACAGTAGGGACCTCCAGTGTATTTAATTTTTGTGAAGGACTCAGTGTGCATTTTGGGTACAAGTTCAGGGACAAATGATGTATTTTACTCTTATATTAAATAACAAACTCACTTTCATTTTTTTTTCTTTTCAAAAAATAATATATTTTAAATCGCTAATCGTTAAGTGAAAACTACATGGTGACGAGCCTTTAATTATTTATAAACGGGCAATATTATTGTTTTTCATCAAGAGTAACATGAAATGTTTCCTCCTGTTGTATCCTTGTGTTAAAGACTCTGAAGGCTTTAGAGAAACAAAAGTATCAAATAAGTAACCATCATCAATTTTGGCATCAAACTTTCTAAGGCTATCCTTGTGTGAATTAACCAAAGACATACAACTGATGTTAGGAATTATTTCATGAAACACTTCATAAGGAGTTTTACTATGTCTTTTCACAATTGTGGATTTCTTTTGAGTGTAAATGTTTTGGAAGTACAGGTCCATTTACCATTGTTCTCGCAGCTTCTATGAGAGTTTCTTCTTCTTTTAGCTACAACATTTTGTTCTGGTGTATATGCTGAAGAGAAATTTTGAGAGATTCCTTTCATAATAGAAGTTGTCAAGAATGTTGTTTCCAAATTCAATTCCATTGTCACTTCTGAGTTGTTTGACTTTTGTATTCCCTTCGTTCCACAGTAAGTGTCCACTATTACTTTTTAAAGTTTTTTTCTACACCTTTGACTTTTAATATTTTTGTTCGTGTTATGTAATACTTGAAGCAAGATATATAAATGGATTAAGTTTTTAAACATATTTTCATTTGTATAATTTTTATTAAGTATTATATAACACAAACAAATATATTTAAAGTCAAAGTTAAATAAAAAGACTTAAAAAAGTCATAGTAGACACTTAATGTGGGATAGAGGTAGTATCATTTTGGTTTTTAACTCTCATGATAAACGAACTTATCATTTCAGCTACTTCATTTTTATTCTTCAGAAAGAAAACCCAAGTGTACCTGCAGTATTCATCAATAATGACTGGGTATATTTGTCATGATTTATGGATTGAGGACTAACTAGTCCAAACAAGTCCAAGTGAATAAGATGAAGACATTGTTTGATATAGAAAGTTTGTTTTGTTATAAAAGACGCTATATGATGTTTTCCTTTCTCACATGTTGAACACAATTTGTTTTGAGAGTACACTAGTGAAGCAAGATTAGTAATTTTATTTTATTATTTATTTATTTTTTTATTTTTATTTTTTTTTCACGTTGTTTTATGTTTTGAAGTTCAGGTTTGATAACATATTACACAAAAGCCAATTGATAACTTCAGAGGCTTGGGTAAAAAAACATGCTTGAGATGAAGAAGAGGATCACATGTCAAGTTCATAAACATCCCATTCTTCTCGAAGCAATCAACACCACTTCTTTTTTTGAGTTGAAACTAGTCTCTTGTTTCTTGTTAAATTGAACAATGTAATTAGCATTAAAAAGTTGGATAATATTGATTAGATCGTACTTAAGACCATTTACAAATGCTAATTTATAGAAAACTATTCCGTTATAATGGATTGAACCATATCCTCTAGTGAAACATGTTGAGTTATCACCAAAATTCACTCTAGGACCTAGTTGTTCCACATATTTGTGCATGTAGCTTTTGACACCAATTATATGCCTTGAGCATCCATTGTCAAGGTTTCTTTTGTTAACCCACTCTCAAGTTGGTTCTTTAGACTTGGGAGTTTAAGTATGTTGACCTCTTCTAATATGAATGATTTGTTCATGATTAAAGGTGTGGTGACCATTGATTCTACATATGTCACAACCATGATGCTCAAAGCAGACTTCAGAATGATGATTATTGAAACCACAGTGAAAACAAGGTGGAAAAGGTTTAGATTTTATTGGAGGTTTTTATTGAGAAACTTACAGGGGAGAACTGAGCTTTATATTTACTAACACTTCTCGTCATTGAAATATGAAGTGTGTACTCATATGCATGTGTTAGTTCTTTTGCATATTTTGCAAAATAAAACTCTATATCTATCATCAAATCGATGATTGATATATTTACAAAGTTCATATGGTTTGAAGGTTTTAGGTTTTGATTTAGGGTGCGTTTGGTTTGTAGACTTGAATCACTATGGGTTTGAGTTTATTACTATACTAAATGGGAATGGGTATGACTTTTCAAACCCATCAAGAAGATGGATTTGGGAAAACCATTCTTTTGTTGCTTTTATTCCAAGATTTAAAACCCATATCTATACAACAAACATCGTTAATCATTCTTATTCCTATTCCTTATTCCCAAACCCTTATTCCAAACGCACCCTTAACAGACTTAGAAGGTCCAATTGAAGGTTTGGTTTTGATGTTTGAGGGAGGATTGTTTTTTACCTTGGAAACACATGTATGAGTGATTCAACTTAATTGTTCAAAATCCGAATTTCCTTCATTAGAAAGGATAGATGATCCTTAGATTCAGTTAGTACTTCTTTCCATTTATCAGTAGGAATTGATGGTTTATGTGAAGTTTTTTTGGTTTCAACAATGAAGATACCTTTTGAATTTACAGCTTTTCTTTTGGAGTCTACCTTTAGGTCAGGCTTCGTTATGGTCCTAATATTTGTATAGCTCCCTGAAGCTTGTGCAATGAGGGAATAGGGGTTTAAAGGTCTGAATATAATTTCTCTTCTGATTTAGATTAAATGTTAGTTAATGAAGGTTTTGGACATTCAATGACTTCAGGATTAGATATATTACATCCAGGAGAAATAATTCTTCCAATAGGCCATTTTTGACGTTTTGTCAGGAAGAGTTCATCCTTCTGCCCATTCTTTTTAGATGGGTGTTCCCATTTCATTATCATATCGAGTGGACCATTTTACAAACACTAAGTTACTGGGTTCCTTTTTAGAAGAATTTTCAGTGAGTTGATCAACTCCTAAGATTTTCGGTTTTTCCTTAGGGATTTGCCTACTAATGCATTGACTAACTTTATCTGAGCTTTTGAACAAGGCTCAGTTATGGTTTTAAGTTCAGTGAGTTTTTTCTTAAGAGCTTAATTTTCTTTTAGAAGCTTTGTGTTAGCATGATGAAATGCAAGGGCATTGACTTTAGCTTGTTTTAGTTCTAGGAATTCGTCCCTACATATGTTTAGATTTAGGGCAAGCTAGATTCCTAATCTTTTACCTAAGATTAATTCTTTGTTCCTCTGCATACTTAAGATTGACACATGTATAATCAAGAAAAAGTATTACGTCTTCATTATCCTTCATGATGTCAACCCACTCCCTATTTCTTGCTTGATCTTTTCCAACGGCAACCTTTTCATCATCACCAAGGCCATTAAAGCCTTGATAGTCACCATCTCATCACCATCAAATGATATTTATTCTTCATCCTAGTCATATGAATCAACAACAAGACCTTTTTTTTTGGATTAAGATGGTTATGAGGGCTGAGAGGTTGAGCCACTAGGAGTTAAGAGAGCTATTTTGTCTTTGGTTTTTTGATACTTAGCCCTATAATCTTTCTGAACACTAGATTTAGATTTATTACTTGAAAAGGTTGGTGCAGAAATGATAAGTTTGGGTTGGAATTTAGAGACATTTGAGAATTAGTTTCTGGGGGATGGAAATGTTGGTAAGGATGTTTTTGGGAAGCAATCTTTTATGAACTGATCAGGTTTGCCACATTTGAAACATTTCTCACCTGTAGATCTTATACCACGTACTGAACTTAGACGTGTTCTATTTGAAGAATCTCTTGGAATTTGCTAGTAAAACTCTTTCCTGAAATTCATCATTGAGATCATCCATGTACTTCTGACTACTTCTCATATATTCTTCATTAACTGGATCATCTTGAAAGTTCAAATAACAGAGTTAGAAAAAAATGCATTTGATATAGGTGAAATGGTCAGAACTTTCTTGGTTTCAGGTGCATATATTTTTGCTATCAAGTTTTCTTTATAGTTGTATTTTCCATAAAGAGTGACTAGGTCAAGATCTCTAACATGGTTAGGATTCTTAGACCTTGTTGAAGTTTACCCACTTGTTTGGACTACTATTAACAAAATTAGCATTTATTTCATGGTTAGATAGCTTAACACCATCATTCAAAAGTTCATCCATGAGAACTTCATATATGGTATGTTTGAGAGACACTTTCATCATCAGTGGATTTCAAAGTGTTGTAAGCAACTATCCAATTATACAACAATGACAGATTCCATCACATCATACAATAAACACGATATGATGATACTTTTAATGTGTTAGTCTTGATAATTGACCGCCTTCTTCTCTTCATTTGTCCACTGGCTTCATGTTTTGGAAGATTTTTAGTAGTCATTGGAACATATGGACCCTCATTAAGACGTTTAATGAGGTATGGTTCTATTCCATCAAGGTGACACAACATTCACTTTTTTCATTTCGTAAATCTTTCAGCCTCTAGTTTGGGATCAGTGGTGACATAACCACTGCTCTTTGAATTTAGAAGTTGACATCAGTTGACATGGTAAGATCTTTATTTGAAATTAAACGGTTTTAGAAAGTTTTTAAATTAAACCTCTATTATACCACTCGTTGTTCCGTTTTAAGTGACTATAATGAAAACTTTAAATTATCCAACCACTTTCCATGATATTAATGTGATGTTTAAAACATTTTCGCTAAGGCAAACAAGTACGAGTCTTACGCAAATACTTTTCAACTTTTAAATTCTTATTTTAATAATCAAATAATTTACAAAGATTGTTTGCGGAATAACAATCTTAGTTGAATGACAAAGTCTACCGGCCAAAGTAAGTGTTTAAGTAAGAACTATGCTAACACTCTAAATGGGTTCAGAGACTTAGTTTTTATTGAGGAGTATCGCTCTCCTGAATGTATGTGTATCACATTATTAATGGTAAGAGATAATATTTACTTCTTTGATACATTATTTTTTATCGGCAAAGATCGAGATGGATACGTGTGAGGTAATATGGACATGTCAAGCTTTTAACTGTGCAGTACATTTACATTAAATACGATTTATATTGTGAAATCTAAAAAGGAACGTGAAATCAAAAACTGACTTGAACCAAATTCAAATGGGGTTCATATTGCTTATTGTATTACAAACTGGATGCTATGTATGCTCTTCGCGTGTTGTTGTTGAGCGTCTCCACCAGCTCTTAATTTCGTTTTCTACATTGTTCTCTTCTAAAGCTATTTGAATACACACTCCTCATAAGTTTGTGGTTCACCTCAGGTGATTATGGTTCCGTTAAATTTCACTAACCACCTTAGTTGTTGTAATCTTAGACTAGCTAGATTTGTTGAGTTTGGTATATAATCAGATAATTTTATTTTAGAACACCTAATAGTTAGAGAATATTAACTTGGTTCCCTGCAGTAATCACTTATATTTTCGCCTGGCCTGTAAGCAAAGTTTTAGGTATAGTTTGAGACTTTTGGGCCATTCTATCAGCCCTTATAAAGCAGAGCAGTCCAATGATTTTGGGTTATTCAATATTGCCGTTAGCATATACAACTATACAAGTGTAGTTTTATTGTTAAAATAGAAAATTCGTTATTCAAAATGGATAATAGTCAAAAAAATTGCATATTTAGACCATTATCCCTATCTAAAATATATTATTAAATAACAAACCTGTTACCGATATTAGAAAAAATAAATGAAATATGCCATTAAACAATGCTAAAAGAGTACAACAAAATATAGACAAATAATACCTCTACTTTATGATAACCTGAAAGTATGATAAACAATGCTAAAAGAGTGAATTCTTCAATTAGCANAATATGCGATGTTGATTCGTGCATGTTTTTTCTTTCATGGTTGTTCTAGTTTTTCGTAGCTAGTTGTTCATTTATGGCATGTCATAAATGTTCTAGTGGTTGTTCAAGCGGTTGCTTGAGGTTAATGTGGTACTTCAGCCACATTCCATTGTACTTTAAAAGTTTATTTGGTTAATATATTTTACCAGGGTGGAGATCCCTTTACCCAAAAAAAACTATTTACTATGACCAATTAGTATGTATTTTTAGTATTTAACCTGGTCAATCTCTGTAGTCCCAACTCTAGTTTTCAGAGTAAAAGCAAAAAGATATTGTGATATAAAATTTAACGGGATATAGAAATCTTGGATGTAAATAAGCAACCAATGGGAATAAACTAGAGATAAACAAGTGAAGCTAGCTTTCCATCTATAAATAATACCCAAAGAACCTTGTCTATCTTCACACAAAACAATCTAGCTACAACACTTGCAACTATCTAAAGCTAGAAGCACTCAAAAATGGTTTCAAGGGCTTTGGCTAGAACTGCTTTCCTCCTTACCCTCAACCTTCTCTTTTTCACATTGGTAACTTCCAAGCATACCCCAAAAGCCTGTCCACCACCACCATCGCCGCCAAAAGCATGTCCACCACCCCCTTCGCCACCAAAAGCATGTCCACCACCACCTTCGCCGCCAAAAGCATGTCCACCACCACCGTCACCGAAACCTAGCCCTCCTACACCTTCACACCCTCCAAAAGCAACTTGCCCAAAAGATACCCTCAAGTTGGGTGTATGTGCTAAATTGCTCAATGACCTTGTCCACCTAGTCGTAGGAACACCACCAAAGACTCCATGTTGTACTCTCATCGGTGGCCTAGCCGATCTAGAGGCTGCTGTCTGCCTTTGTACTGCCATTAAGGCTAATATCTTGGGCATTAATCTCAATGTCCCGGTCTCACTCAGTCTCTTGCTTAACTATTGTGGAAAGAAGGTCCCATCTGGCTTCCAATGCTCCTAGATTTATTATCTAGGATTGTAAAAGTTTGATAATCTAATTGCCTGTGCTCACAAGACATATACGTAGTATTTGAAAATTTCTGTATACTTGTAAAGAATCATGGACTATATGATTCTAGAATAAATTTTTACTGTTTTTGTATGTAACTTTATGATTTTAAGAACCTTGCATGGCTCTTAAATTTTTCAGTGTTCGGATTTCATTTTGAAAACCATTATATTATATGATTTCAAGTTTGATAAAATAATTCACTTTCAGTTATTTTATAGTTTCTTAACTAATATAGAGTGAACAAATTAGATGTTACTATCAGTACCGAAACGTACTGTGGCTGAAAAATCCAACTATCCACGTCACTGTATAGTTTCACTACATTAAGTCAACTCAACAGTCAACGTTGACACGACACTTTGGCATCTGCATACACTATCAACAAATCATGATCGTTATCGACTGCTTTTGACCATTTACTCGCCATTTTTTTAACGGAGAATACAATATATTATTTTATAAAGCTAACGAAATCTAGAAACAAAACTATTAATAGCCTTTGGGATCTAATAAGGATTAAATCAAATGAGAATCTGAATTATCTCTCATACCATTACTCGTTAAGTGAGACAAATCATGCTATTGACGGGAATTAAATCATTTTTTTTATAAGGAGGCACTACTATATACTTCAAACGAATTATTTTCTAAGTTTTTTTGTGAGTGTTTAAGTATATGCCCTTAGAAATTACATGTGATTTGAAAAATCACAGTAGATTTGTAATTTTAAAAAGCACATGTGATTAATGAAATCACATGTGATTTGTGAAATAACAAGTGATTTTTAAAATAACTGTTGGCATAAATATTACGATATTTAATCTAAACATTCTCTTCATGTTTTGATAATTACAAAGATGTAAGTTACAACACATAACGTAAAGAACTTAAGTTACTTGTGATCACAAATCATCTATGCATTCATACGTCAACATCTCTCGACATCTCAACGTCTCGAGTATGCTTCAACAATCACTTAAGGTATGAATAAACAAATGCCTAATGCATTTTATGATCAAAGGAACTTTTATTTAGTCACTACGATTTTTATAAAATGTTAAAAATATTTTATATCTTTTACAAAACATTTTTGGTATATAAAGGAAAATGTTTAATTCATAATAAATATATGAGTTCAAAATTTTGGCCAAAAACTATCAAATTTCACTAGATAAACCTTCCCCACTAAAAGACAAGAAATCTGGCCATTTCAGGAGGGTGGCCCCCTTAATTATAGGGCGGCCCCCTTAATTTTAAGGGGGCCGACCACCATTTAAGGGGGCCGGCACGCTTCTGTTTTCAGAAACGTTTGCCTATAAATACTGGTTCATTTCTGGTATTTTTCCAACCTTTTTGCACAAAAATTTTCAGGCCCAATCCTTTCTAAACATCCTTCTAAATCCTTTGATCATAAGATTATAAGCTTTGTTTCAAGTGACTCAATCATTCACCACTCAAAGTGCAAGAGAAGAATACTTCTTATCATCAAGTCAAAGAAGTATTAAATTTTAGTTAGTATCGATGTGAAGTTGTAGAAATAAGTTATGTAAGTATATGTAATAAGTAGATCAAGATGATCTTACTTAGTATTGAATCAATAGGTGAGTAAGAAGAGGTGTGAAGAAGTAGTAGGGTGAAGAAGTGGTAGTGTGAAGAAGACATATAGTCGTGGAGAAGTAGTGGTGTGAAGAAGTAGTATAGTTGCGAAGAAGTAGTGGTGTGAAGAAGTCGTGTGTAGAAGTTGTGTAGTGATCGAAAGCGTGTACGGTTTTCTTCGCCAAAAGGGAGCTTGTTGAGTAGTGTTGTGAACTCTCGAGTAGGTGACTCGGGGAGTGGAGTAGGGCAAGAAATGTGTCCTTGTAGCCGAACCACTATAAATCTTCGTGTTTCATTTCTCTTATCTCTTTTCATTTATTCTTGCATTTATCGCTTTATATCTATCCTTGCCAATGTGTTTTAGTTGTTACTTATATTATTGTGATGTTGATCGTGTTGTAGATAGAAGTTAATATTGTGATAAGATGTACAATTATATGATATGCTCTAATGGACGTAGATGTATTATTCTCACTTCTCATGTTGAATTTAACTTAATCGATAATTTGATACAAACCGTTTTAAGATTTTAAAGGGAAAGCATATTCACATAAAGATCAACCAAATCTCTATTCATAAAACTAAGTTTTGAAAACAAATCCAAAACACACATAAATAATTGATCATATTGTTTATATGTTGTTTTCACAATAAATTCTAATTGAAGATTTTCAAATATGCATTGAACAAATTAAAAATAGGTAAANTAGAAATAAGTTATGTAAGTATATGTAATAAGTAGATCAAGATGATCTTACTTAGTATTGAATCAATAGGTGAGTAAGAAGAGGTGTGAAGAAGTAGTAGGGTGAAGAAGTAGTAGTGTGAAGAAGACATATAGTCGTGGAGAAGTAGTGGTGTGAAGAAGTAGTGTAGTTGCGAAGAAGTAGTGGTGTGAAGAAGTCGTGTGTAGAAGTTGTGTAGTGATCGAAAGCGTGTACGGTTTTCTCCGCCAAAAGGGAGCTTGTTGAGTAGTGTTGTGAACTCTCGAGTAGGTGACTCGGGGAGTGGAGTAGGGCAAGAAAGGTGTCCTTGTAGCCGAACCACTATAAATCTTCGTGTTTCATTTCTCTTATCTCTTTTCATTTATTCTTGCATTTATCGCTTTATATCTATCCTTGCCAATGTGTTTTAGTTGTTACTTATATTGTTGTGATGTTGATCGTGTTGTAGATAGAAGTTAATATTGTGATAAGATGTATAATTATATGATATGCTCTAATGGACGTAGATGTATTATTCTCACTTCTCATGTTGAATTTAACTTAATCGATAATTTGATACAAAACGGTTTAAGATTTTAAAGGGAAAGCATATTCACATAAAGATCAACCAAATCTCTATTCATAAAACTAAGTTTTGAAAACAAATCCAAAACACACATAAATAATTGATCATATTGTTTATATGTTGTTTTCACAATAAATTCTAATTGAAGATTTTCAAATATGCATTGAACAAATTAAAAATAGGTAAAACTATTCAACCCCCCCCCCCCCTTCTAGTTTTTCACAATATCAAAACATGTGATTTTGCAAATAACACGTGTTTTTTATAATAACAAATCACATGTGATTTTTTAATGAAATTTTGGCTCTAACGCTCAAATATTTTTTTTTTTATCTCGAAAGTATATCAAAAAGCACATTTACTGAAATGTAAAAATCCATCGCGATAGTGTATTTTTTGTTGATTAAAGATTACCGTTTGCAAGATATTTTATTCTAAAAAAAGGTAAAATGGGTTTTTTGAATATTTTTTTTATTTTTTATTCTATTTTATTTTTGATGAAAAAAATGAATGATAAAGAATTGTCTGTTTGATCTTTAAAGAATTTGTAAACTATGTGGCAAGAGTGACCATAGTTTTTTGTGGTCACTCTTGCCACATTAGCGTCAACTCAACTTTCTCTCTTAAGCATTACGCCCCAACAATACTTTTCTAATGATGACTGCAATGATGACCATAACTAATTTTTTTTAAACTAGAATTTCACTTAATTAAATAAACATAACAATAATAATTCAACTAAAAAAAATATTTCGACAAAAATTAAAGCGCTTCTTGATTTGTTCATTTCCAAATGTATTCCACTAAATTGGATTTAAGATGAAGATGGGTTTTTTTGTTGCGTATCTCTCTAATAGGTTTTAACATACTTTCTTCCGATCGTACGGGATCATCTTCACGATGTACTTCATCCAAAAAATAGTCGCAAGAGACTGCCATCCCTTGGTCTTGTATAATCATACTATGTAACATGATGCAAGTGTACATCAATTTCGTAATTCTCCTAAGACTTCGCGACGCAGCTACTATAGCCCATTTTCTCTTTACCCTCCAAACGCTCGTTCACCGTCTTTCCTTGTTGCTTCATGCACGTTCGTATACCTTATTTGCATGTGATCATTTGATTCCGACTCTGAAATAGACTAAATAAGAACAACCCATTTCGGATATATCTTGTCAGTAAGATAATATCCCAATCGATAATTCACGGTGTTAACCACGAATGGAACCTCTGGTGCTTTCCATTCTTTTAGATCGTTTAAAAGAGTCGATTGATTTACAATGTTGATGTCGTTGTTCACACCAACAACACCAAAAAAACGCATGCCAAATCCATAAATCTTGTGAGGCAATCGCTTCTAACAAAATGAATGGGTCTGACTTGGAATCACCCCTATAGAATTGACCACGATGTGCATTTTGGCATTGAGCCCAAGGCCATTTAGTAAAATTGATGCTTTCTAACATCCCAGGAAACCATATTGAAGCTCTTGAAAAGCATAGAGCTTTTCGGCGTCGGTCTGTTTAGGCTTTCACAAAAACTCCTCTCCGTATAACTACATAACCCAATCACAGAAATTTTCGAGACAATCACTAATAGTTTTACGACCAATTTGTAGATATTCGTTTTATTGATTAGGAACGGTGTTGTATGCTAGTTGACGAATTGCAAAAGTATACTTAATCAACGAGGAAATGCCAAGTTTTCATGTACAATCAACACGGTGTTGAAAATACGATATAATATCACTTAATTCTCGAAAAATGCTTGTGAATAGTTTTTGTCTCATTCGGAACCGTGTACGGAATGTTGCTTCGTCATACATTGGGTTATCCGTGAAGTAAGCCGCAATTAAACGCTCATTGTAACGATCTTTCTACTGGAGCTCGTGGGTTTTTTGGGATTCTAGAAGTAGAAAAATGATGAATAAGCAAAGCGGTATCTTTTAAAAAAACTCGAAGGTTAAACTATTAACCTCGTCAAAGAAAAATTGATCGGAATTCATATTTTTTGAGTTGGTAAATAGTTGATAGAATGAAAAAGAGAAGTATGAAAAAATGTAGAAGAGAAGTATTGTTTTATATAAAAGAAAGTGGGGTTTAAAAAAATGTGAAAAACTAGAAGGGAGGTCGAATAGTTTTTACCATTTTTATAACTTTTTAAGAAATATTAGATTCGTTTGCTTGATGTGAAATCATGACACGTAATTATAACGATAAACAATAAGTAAATGCGATATAGAAATGGAAAGAGCAAACCAAAGATGCGGTAATTTATAATAGTTCGGCACGACGCTTCCTTTATCGCCCTACCTCCAACCTCAAGTACCCAACTCGAAAGTTTGTAACTACTATATCAACAAGCTCCCTTTCAATGGAGAAAATGTTACAACATCTCTTCACTTCTTTACCGATACTAAACTAGATATCGAGTCTTTTCTTAAAGATGTATTTTAAAGCCTAAATACTAACCGATCAATCTACGTTGGTGTACATGTTGATGGCTAACAACTTTGGTGTATGATGGTGAGGTATGATGACACAACAACGATATACAAAGTTCAACAACAATGTATACAATTAAACACTAACAACTACAACACTTAGAAGCTTGAAGATCTTTTTGTGCTTCACTTGAAATCAAAGTGGAAATTTGTGGATCACTTGGAATGTGGTATAGAGCAAGTGAGATGATCAAAGAGTGTTTAATGGATGCTAGAGAATTAGTGTGATAGAAAGAATTTACAGAAAATGGCTCAAAAGATTAGTCAAAAAATGAAATGGGTGACTTCTATTTTTAGTGGACATTCTGTCCCAAAACCGCCATTCGGTGAATCGGCGGATCTATAAAATACGGATCCGCAGAGTGTGGAAACACTCCTTTGTCTTGAGTGGTTTTTAAATGTTTTTGTCAAATCTTCTAAAATCATTTGCCTTATAGAAGGCTGTCTTCAAATTGAAATTGACGACTAAGTTTCCTAATTATTTAATTTATTTGTTTAATTATTTAATTAAAATGTATAGTTAGTTTTAATTAATGAAAAACATTTGTTTTAAAATGTGTTTAATTAATATTTATACATTTTGGTTCTTTATCATTCGACGAACTTTATAACGACATTATTCATACCTTAAATGATTGTCGTCGGAATGTAAACTTACCACTAATAACTTGGTTACTTAATTTTGCGCCATATAAATGGATATTTGGCATTATCAAAACTTTGAGAGACTGTAAAATAACGTTTTTACACGATATTTGTGTTTTGGGCAAGCAAACCGAAACTTCAAAAGAGTTGGGTGGGTTGTGCTGGGGGAGGGGTGCGGTTGCCTATTCGGTCAGTTTGGGGGAACTCGTACCTAATTCATTAGCATTGGTCTTACGTCGTATTTTTACTAACAACTCTCAACAGACAAAACCACTGATGCAAAGAGGCAACACATGACACATCAATATATCCTATGGTATGCACTTATACGAGATGTGTAAAGGTGTACAACACATGATAAATATCAAAAGCATTTAAATAACAAGACAAAATTTAAACATGCCCTTTAAACTTGGTAACACACTTTGGTTAAACGGCAATAAATAAGAAATATCCATCTTTGAACACTTTTGTCTTTATGTTTCATTTTTTTTAAAAAAAAATTCAAATTGCAAAAGCTCTTCCTAGTAAAAGGATCATAACGCATAAAAACAAATCGTCGCCTACAACTAGGGGTGTCAGTAGGGTCTGGTTGACCGGATCCAAACCCGATAAAGCTTATCGGGTCGGGTTAAATCAGGTTAAAACATCTTTTGCGTTGTTTTGTCCCGAACCCGATAATATTATCGGGTCGGGTTCGGGAATTATTGTTATCAGGTCAATCCGATAAGACCCGAAATCTAAACTGGTCCAAACACAAGATGAAATTATTAAGTTGACTAACAAACCGGTCCGAAAACAAAAAGGTATTATTACTTAGTACCCGATAACCTGAATCATTCAACCCGACATAACCTGACCAGATTCCTACCAGACCCGATAACCCGATTATTAATCGGGTTGGGTTGCAGGTCACTTTTACAAATTCAAAATCCGATTCAACCTAACCTAATAACACTCCTACCTACAACAATCAGTTGAAAATATTGAAATATGTGTCATTTTCTTCCATAAACATTTTTCTTCAAAATTTATCATACTTGCATTCTATAACTAACATACAAATACATTTTGTCTTGTCGAGTGTTAATGTCACTTTCTTATTTAAACATCTTGGAATATTGCNTATGAGGTAATTAAGCATTATTCATTTGAAATCATGTGATTCATGTCGTCATACTATAAATACCCCTCAAATGGATATCAGACTTAAAATGTTCAAGATTACAATTTGGGTCATTTTTTCAGGAAGTAGCTTGATAGAACTATTGTTAGTTAGTTTTTGTCTGGGGAAAATACATGTTTATTCATCATTTTCTAATTTTAACGTAGCTTTCAGAAAAATTCGAATCCAGATATCGACATGAATTTGTTTACTTTAGAAAGTCTTCCTAATACGTTAATAGAAAACATAAAAGTAAATGCAAGTTGAAGTATGGAATGTTCGACTAAACAGAAAAGAAGAATCACATAACTCCAAAATAGCATGAGGTGATCATGTGATATATAATTATATATATATATACTTTTTTTATCAATAAGCCAAGGATTAATCACGGGAAACATTTTAGACCATTTAATTATTACATCTATATTCTATCTATATCTATATCTATATATATATATAAAGATTGAGTTCCCATATTGAATGTTAGCATTAATGCCACAAGCCAAGAAACTCAAATAAGTGGTTTAAGCTAATATAAATAACTGGTTTAAGCAATGGATATTGTACATTTGGCTAATGGATAGTGTACATTCAGAGTTTATTTTGATCTTTAAGACCTTATAAGGTGGAGTTTATTTTGATCTTTAAGAGCTTTTAAGGTGTATTCTCAATAAAAGTTCCACTGTAGCATTAAACATACATGTGTAAGACTCAACTTTGCCGAATTGAATATTTGAATGTAAGAATTCGAAAGGTGAGTCTTCTCTATCAATTGCAGCCAAATAAAATACCGAAAGGTTGCCGTTTACAGTTTCAGAATATGAACCATCTCCATTAATTACAACCTCATCTTTTCAGTTGCTTTCGGTTAATTTTTTTAACATTATAAATAATAGACTATCAACACCAAATCCATCTCACGGTTACGACCCACTGTGAAAACAAGAACAAAAGATCTCAGGTTTTGCATTTCGTGATATATGCAAGCAACCCATCATTGATCAAGTTCAAGAAGACCTTTATTAGATCAAACATACGAAAGGTATATCATCATAAATCTGTGAAAAGTTGTACTTCTCTTTTATATACGAATTTAAGGAAAGACTAATAACAAATCTGTTACAATCTTTCTTTGTTTCGATGACAGGAATACCTACCCGAGACCTCTTTTATAATATCTTGAAGCCAAAACCTTGCTAAACAAAAAATAAAGAGAAGAAATATAACTAGAAACCGCGACCCTCCAAAGGATCTTGAAGACTCTAAAACACCTTCTTGATTCGAGACCGAGCAACAAATTGAAGAAAGAGGTCCGGTTCTTTNTTTTTTTTTTTTTTTTTTTTTTTTTTTTTTTTTTTTTTTTTTTTTGATGATTCGATTTGTTGATGGTGATGAATCGTTTTTTATTGGATGGAGATGAGTTGTATTTCGTTTTTGATTAAGAAAGAAAGGGTTATTGGTAATTAGTATTTTGTGTTATCTGAGGTGTGGTTGTAAGAAGAAAGAGTTGTGACTGCGGGTGTTTAGTGAATAGGGAAATTAGGTTAACAAATTGTTATCCTTTTTTTTAAGGTTTTAGGTTGGAGTTGGAGTTGGGCTTGACCTTTGCATAATCCGTATTTTAGTTTAATATCTATCAGGCCGACTTCCGTGTGTTCTTTTAAAATTATTTCCTTTACCAATAATATTCGTGAACTATTGTACTAAAAAAGTTTCATTTCACTACCGCAAATCCATTTAGCCGTCAGTATTGAAACAAGACTAAAGATTATACTAAAAAAATATATTATTAAGAGTTAAAAGTCTATGTCATCCATCATTTATTGGATGTGAGTTATGATCAAATAAGATATATAATAATTACAACCACCAAATTTAAATTTACTTACAAACATATATGCATTTTCTTATTATTATTTTTTACTTATTAGTTGGGTTGTTAAAATTGATTATAAAGGGCATATTAGTTTGGAATTTGTTAATTGTAAAAAGGGTTAATCGTGGTTTGAATGACATGAATTGATATTCGATTACGATTCGAATTTATTCAAACAACATGACGTAGCAAATTGGCTCACACAAGAACTTATTGAAAGACTAACGGTTAATTTAATCCGAGCACTTATGATCCTTTGTTTGTAAATATTTAGACGTGAATTCGTTTATACCACAAATAAATAATTTTCTTATGTAAAATAATGGTTAACATGCCAAAACAAATTGTTTATAGAAAGATGTTTGTTATTCATTTTAAATATTAAAATGAATGACACTTTGATTCTTTATTCACGAATGAGTAATGAAAATCATGTTTGATGATATCTTAACCTAGCAACTTCATTCTTGCATTAACTTTTAAGGTTTTCGCTCTATGATACTTTTTTTTTAGCTTTAACATATTATTGTGTTGTTTGCTCATCAATTGATCATGTTATATCTCTAAAACGCTTCTTAACCAAAACAAATTTAACAAACTTTGTCATAGTGTTACTACGCACGAATATAAAAGAATAACTTAAATCAATATTAGGTTATGTTCTTTTTTGGCCATTATATATATAACAATTAAGCCATCACTTAGGACCTAACAGCTAAGCCTCTCTTGAGTCTTTCTCAAAGGTTCTAACGAGTCCATAGCAACACCACGAGGACCTGATGCTTCCATGTTCGCTATCATGCTTCGGTTTTTCGCCATTACCCGTCTCAAATGCTCACAACAAGGACAAGCAATTTGGACAAAGCATCATCTTCACCTCCCTGTTGCACAAACCACAAACGCATACAATCATGCAATTTAGAAGAACCAGCAACGTTCATTAATTAAGTTCTCTAACATCTGAAATTGTGCCATTGAAAAAAATATATCAAAGTACAAATGGTTTTATAACTAACTATGTCAAAGGTGCCAAATAAATAGGTAAAAAATAATTTATGTAACTTATACATATTAAACAATTACATGTGAAGAGACTCTTTTAAATGTAACATCTTGAATAAAGTCTCTACATATATACTCTTTTAATGTCAATAAACTATTTTAAATGTGTGTAATGATTAGAAAATGTGTGATACCATCACAACTTAAATATATAATGACGAAAAGAGTGTCAAAGATTACGCTATGAACACTAATGAGTTCCCCTATTGAATGTGAGCATTAATGTCACAAGCTAAGAAACTCAAATATGTGGTTGAAGCTAATGAAAGCTAATGAATTAGGTACATTCGTAGCTTATTTTGAAGCTTTTAAGAGCTTTTAAATATATAAAGAATGAGTTTCTCTATTGAATGTGAGCATTAATGTCACAAGCTAAGAAACTTAAATACGTGATTGAAGCTAATGAAAGCTAATGAATTAAGTACATTCGTAGCTTATTTTGAAGCTTTTAAGAGCTTTTAAGGATAAGTTAAGAAATTCATTAATCAAGAGCTTCATTTAAAAGCTTTTAATAGCTTGCCAAGATAAATCAAACGTGCATTTACTACTTACAACCACGTGTACTATTGGTCAAACACAGTTTTGAGTATCTTTCATATGAAAATTTTCTATTTGTAAAAGCTTAATAAAGCGAACTTTTTAGTTTAACACTTTAAGTTTCACGACTAATGTTAACACATCTAATTAACCGTTGCCAGACTACTGCTACTTCATGGTAATCGAAGCCCGTGCATCGCACGGGCCATGCTGTCTTGTATATATAAAGAATGAGTTCCCCATATTTAATGTGAGCATTTATGTCACAAGCCAAGAAGCTCAAATATGTGGTTTAAGCTAATGAATATACAACATGCCAAGCTTATTCTGCAGCTTTTAAGAGCTTTCAAGATGAAATGTGCATTCATTTGCTCTTAACAAAATTCAAGTTTTAATATGAGCATTAATGGTATTATGTTTTAGCTAGAAACTATGCAAGAAGTTTATTATACGAGAGAAAAAAAAAACTGCCTAATAATTGCATCCTCATTAATGTGGATGCTTCAAGGATATGCACGGTACAAACAACGAATAGCAAGGAACTTAATGCACATTCAGCCCCTGTTAATCCATTCATATAGGAATGCAAAGGATCCGAACCATCTTTGAACCATTTACAACACCAAACAATTCCAGTAATAAAAAGATGTATTAATAATTTGAAAAGCCTCTTCATATGTATAGTCCTTTCATATCCGGTAAGTTACACAAATTATTTAACTATAAATAACACCGGGACTTTCCTCTACATCTTCATATTGTATTTTTTTCCCATCAAGAAAATAATATACCTCGCCATCTGATGAGAACACAAAAAAACTAATATCACAACAACCATCTATCAACTATTTCTGTGGCCGTTAGGCTGAGATACCGTGTTAAGTTGCGAGTGTGACTACGGTGGTTGGCGGCAGCGGTTACCGGTTACCCAGAATCAGAATCAGGCATTGGTTAATGTTTGATTAAACATAAAACGTGTTTGTGATGATCGATTAGCAGGTTCATTGTTTCAGTTTTGAATTAAAATGGATGATGTGATGATATGAGTTTGGTGATGGCCGATTTTATATTTGTTAGGGTTGAGGAGAGTCTGACTACATAGTGAAAAAGGGGATTAGGGTTATAAGATTGAGAAGAATTTGGGTGGTGAGCAACTGAGCATTGTTATACCAAGTTTTTAGGGTAACTGTTAGTAGTTGGAGTTTGGGCTGCACAATTTTAAATCCAAAGTTTTATGGGCTGCGTAATTTTTTGCTGGCTTTAAATGAATGCCAAACATCTCAACGAGACAGCCGATGCTCCATGCTGTCTTTAAAAAGTTATGTTGTTTTACTTATGGGCTGCGTAATTTTTGGCTGGCTTTAAAAAGTTATGTACTTAATTTTTAACAGTTATGAACCATTCGAATATCCTTGGATTTCATTAACTATGGTATAATTTTAAAGTTTCAATCCATTACAGTCAATTTATACATCTTATTTAATCATTTGGCTTTGTCATTAGCAGTGAACTTTATAATATAAAAGACGATTTATACATCTCAGTTAATTATCTCTTAATTTATTTGGCTTTCTCATCATTAAGACTCAACATATTGAAATATTTATGGCATTTATTCTTGACTAATGGTGCCATTGATTGCTTCCCCTTCAAATCCGCTCATAACCATCGTAGATTTTACTTGCTAAAAGAGAAAAAGAAAACAGTCCCTAGAAAGTAGATGATGATGACATCGTTATTGTTCTTTTGTACAAAACAAAGCGTTACATTCTTAAAATATAGTACATAAAGTCCTTTTTCGTGTGCATTGAAACCACTTCCTAAATAATACGAACATAGGATAACTAAGGGGTGTTTTGTTTTGTAAAGAGGAGTCACCGAGGGTATAAGAATGGTTATGGGTTTACAAATTCATTGTCTTTGGTAGATAGGTATAAGAATGGTTATGGGTTTACAACTTTTCCCATCTCATTTCAAGAATCTTAAAATTTATTACACTTAATTAACCGGATATTAATATATGATCATGCGAAGTCTTTGTGTTGTTGTGTTAAACCTTTTTTCGGTCTTTTTAGATGATATTTTTGTTGCCTCATTTTAATGTTCACTTATAAAATAGTTGTAGATTTTTAAAATGTGTTGTCATCAATAAAATGTCATTTTTATTAGTGGCCTACAAATATATTTGGTATGAAACAACGACGTAAGCTATCTCTTAAACTTATCCAAAAGACAACTTTGAATCACTCTTTCCAATAATAATCGAGTAATAATTACTTATTTCCAAATTCTTAACCCCAAGGCACACTAACCTTTCAATTATGTAAAAAAAAATATTAGATTATTAGCTCATTGCATTGGTTTGGCTGGATTGGTTAAAACATCAATTCTTTTCCGGGATTGACTCATTGTGTGATGATTTAGACAAGAAGGTCAGGATTAGCTTTTAGCCGCTCACTTCATACATTCGCGATATCTTTGAGAATTGAAAATATGTAACACTAAGTTTTGAGTTGGTTAATGATATAAATAGGTTTATGGTATACAATTATTACTATAACTCAACACTTAAACTTATTGAGTTACTTGAAGGGTAGTATATATAATTTGATCATTGTTTCAAAGACATTTTTAATTCCGTTTCTTAACATCATTCGTTAGGCACTATTAAGTGATCAGTCATTCTATATTTAATGATGAATACATCAGATCCTAGAAATTTGTATGAAAACGACTAAAATATGTGGCTTACGAAACAATCATTGTATGACCAAATCATGTTTCTCAAGTAATACAATATACGTTGATGTGACTTATTGAAGATAGTCAACCATTATTTGTAGTTCTCTGGGTTAGTAATTAAGTTTTATATAACAATCAGTAAGTGTTTCAGCTAATGAGAGCTAATTTCTAAGGGGAAGCTATAACATTTTAACAGTGAACCAAAACCAATTCATATTGTTGAAATTGTCTTTATTTATGAGTAAATGATTATGCATCATTTAACCGAGTTTTATTGGAAGATGCCATAATTATACATAATCACCCTGTTTACTGAGTTATTGATTGAAAATATATTAT